>JAIPRL010000418.1:0-143714 GCA_025469235.1 Pemphigus obesinymphae
AATGTATACGCGCCGAACGACTCAGTAGTTGTTTAACACTGAAGATGAGAACATTGTTTTCGAAATACGTATTTGTTAAATAAAAACAAATTCTTTTTGTAGAAACTGGGTATTTATTTATATTTATTTTCTACAGAAATATAACTATTTTAAAATCGCAATAATTAATATATATTATTTTTTTTTTTTTTTTTTTTTTGAGAATCAATATTTCAGAAACAAATACAACGCTATGGTAACAGATCAATTTGCTCGAACATATTTTTTAGCAGTCACAGAGTCGTGAAAAAAATGCCGAACGTAAGGGTATCGCGTAGTATCGAAAAACGAAAACGTTTACCTTTGCCCATAAAAAAAAAAATAAAATAAAATGCAATAATTGTTTTTCGATTTTATCCTGACCATTTAGTAGTATTTCGGTTAATCCTGAGCAATCCACATTGCGTTACGTACTCAAGTGTACTCAAAAGTGTTCGGTTACTATTAATAATTCTTCATCCGATTCGGCAAATGGAAGAACGTACCTATAAGTACTGTGTACCCACGTACTTGAAGCAGTCCACGTACCGTTTGCGCACTTGGTAAATTTTAATGAGACGTGCGATACAGAATTCACGTCGCCTCCGAGAGTGTCTGAATATTGTATAGGGCAATCGTCGTGCTTTCTATAAAAGCGAAATTCATCGAAAACGAGTTCGACGTTCACCTAAAAATCACACGATTCACGTGCCGGTATCTCGCATGTGGCCTACAATAATAATCCTTATGTTATATTCATTCGTCTTTGCCGTGTCTATTGTTTTGTTCGGAAATCGACCGTTTGAGAAAAAAATCGTTCGAAATTCGGTCGTATGTAAATTAATGTCCTTGCGGTGTAGGTACTCAGTCCTATATAATACACCCCGATCAACGTTTGAAAGCAGTTTTTCGAAAACCGGTTACACCGGCTGTAACCGCGGTTTTTGTGAATTACCGGGTATGTGGTTCGTACACAGTACCGCAACTGTAACCGAAACGGTCAAATCAGAATACCGAAACCGATATTAAAAATAAATATTTAGATTATTATGAAGCCTCGTGACTACCGCAAATTAAGGAGGTACTATATTGGCAATTTCTCGTCCTTTGACTAGACAACTTCGTACTTGTGTGAATCGTAAATGATCATTAGTGTTAGTAAACCGTAAAAAATTATATTGGTGGAGCTATTACGTGCACTCGCGTGCACATATCAGCGATCTATTTTGTTATCACGAAAAAATTTATATTTCTCACTCAAATAGATTATTTCAATAATATCGTCAAGGTTCTATAAAAATCTGCAATCTATAAGAACGTCAAAATTCTTACCATACTACTAACTTTTAGAACATTAATAGATTCCACATAACTGTCTTAAATTGTCGTATTAAGAGTCTTTCGAACATTATTTCTAGTTCATTAAATATTTGTATTGGAAATTCAGCAAAATTTTGAATATTTGAACCATTACTATTACAATAAGTTCATTAAAAATGTTCTTGATACGATACCTCGAGTTTGGTCTTATGGAATAAAAAACAGCCGTTGTTGACATGATATACGGCAGTATATCTGCAATAATTAAGCAAAACTGATAAAATTAAATAAAATCCGTTCGCGAAACCGAAACTATTAAAATGTATGCGGTTTACATGCACTTACTCATATATAATACAAATTTGAGTCTAACATAGTCTTAAAGAGTCTTAGAGTAATACAAAATGTCGTTCATATTTTTGGAATAGGAAATAAATACCATCAATACCCACGTTTACTTAAAAGTACTGATAGCACTGACAAAAGACAACACTGCAAAATTATCATTTCTTCATAATTACCATTATTGCTCTCTTCAAAAATGAGCTTTAAGCCTGTCTATGATTGCCAATTTAATTGCTCTTTATTTATTACTCGAACGATTAATGCAGTCATGTTGGATAAGCAACAATTACAGATACGAACGGATAACTGAAAACGTTTAAAAATTTAATTATATTGTATAATTATATAATTATAATAAAAATATTATATATAAATATAACTGCAGGTTTTTCGCTCTAGATTATTAATACAACTATTAATTTAAATTTAAATTAAAAATAACGGTATTTTCAAAAAAAAAAAATAAATAATAATAATAATAATAATAATAGATACATAATTATACTTGTATATTTCAAATGTTATATTGACTTGTACAATTAAAAATTAACTTAACTTGAGTTAATAAGTTATATTTTTAACATAACTAAATTGTCGATAAAAAAATAAAACTATATTTAAACTTTTACTATTTTTATTTCTATTAACTTAACTTAACAGCGTTAAAAAACAACCATTATCTTGCCCAGCATTGGTTTTTAATAATGTGCGAAACGATAACCAAATTCCTTGTTGAACCAATTTTACAGGTCGTTTATATAACGCGGCATTAATCAACTATATACTTACTTACTACTCGATTAAAAAACTATTTTATTTTGCATGAAATACCATAAAATAAAATGTAAAACTTCATAATATCAGTATATATGGTAGGTAACAAATTTCCGAATGGACGAACACGATGGACGTGACGGGCCTAAATGATAGGCAGATTGAAAATGAGATAAACATTGAAACAGATTACTTCAATAAATTATAATTTATTCTACCTACTTGCGAAATGACTTTGTTATCATGCAACACAAATACAAAAGATAAATATGTGTCTATAATTAATAAAAGTCAAAATATAACCGTCTAACAACACGCGATTTTCGAAATAAAATCTCAATAATTTCACAATATTTTCCTCTAACGAAAGTTGTTTGTTTCCGCCATATTATTTTTAAAATAAATTACTATTTAAATGTAGGAGTTAAAAATAACATTCTGAGATAGTTTTTCGTGAAATGTATTGATGAATAGAATTCATATTTTTCTTCTTTTTTTTATATATAAATAACTTGATTATAAAAGGGTTTTATATGGAATTTTATTTTTAAAAGTTTACTTTTTTTACCTTCTCATAAGCATTATTTTTTTAAAGAAATACAATTTTTTTTACCAAAAACGATATAGATCCAATTATAAAAAAACTTAAATTATAGAAAAAAAAAAAATGTATAATATATAGTATAACGTGTAAAAATTATTATGGATTGAATCTTAAAAACCCAGTCAAAAACATTTTTATTGTGTTCACCACGATATAGAACTCTATACCGTTCTATACTACAAATAATATTTACTTTATCCAATAACTGGTTAGAAGCTGATAATAAATAATGACGTATATTAGTTGAAATAAAACAAGCTATTTACAAAACTATAGTAATTTTATATTATTGTGTTAAACACAATGTGTTTATATTTAAACCATCGAAATACCGAATATCAGTATCTCGATATTTGATATAAATTCCTCTTTATTAATCAATAAATAGTAAAACATTTACATCCGGTAAAATCGATAGCGTTTTCCATAAACCTGCACTCGTGTACACTGGTGTACACTTTTTCTATGAAAATGATTAGAATTATGTGGTATCAACAGTGTAATGGATAACGTAAATTCCATGTAAAAGTGCACTTTATTTATTATCTACACGAGTGCAGAAAATTAACACCATGATTTTTGGCCGTATCGAATTATCATTTATATTGACAATTATGTTTTCTGATATAATAATTCGTTAAGCATTGTTATTTTATTTATATAAAATATAGTTAATTTATTTTATTCGAATTTTATTTACCATTTGGTACTATTATAAATATGAATATTCAATAAAAAAATTGTTGTTTCATTGGATATACTATCCTCTTCTTCAAGTGATAATGATGATATGTATACTGAAATTTCTAATGTGATGAAAGTTGATGTTCCAATAGTTTAAAATTTTGTTACTAAAGTAGTTCACAATTTTACGGATAAACAGGTTTAGATATTTTATAACATGTTATCTATTGCATAGAGTACAATATTATTAAACAAATTTCACTTCCATATTAACACACTCTTTATTGATAAGGCATTGCTACTCTTGTTGTACACACGTGTAGTGTGAAACCTTCCGCAGTGGTGTAGTGTAAATTAATGAAATTGATGGAAAACGCTATGACATTCACTAATTTAATTATCATCTAACACAATGTTAACTAACAATTTATTGAATTTTTACCAAAATATTAACTAAATTACGAACTATGTCTTCTAGGTAACTGCTTATGGAAAAACTCACACAACAAATTGTGATAAGCAAATACGGATATCGTGGAGAAAAAACTTGCATACTATCGTTTAATCCATGAAAATTCTTATTATAATTACATATAAAGTAGTATTCTATGTTATATTTAGAATAAATATTCCACAAAGTAAAAACAATTTTAAACAACAATGTGGTAATAAAGGTGTAATTATCACACAATTATGGAATATATCAAGACGAAAATGAAATTTACTCCTATTTTATTTTAATAAATTACAGACTAATTCAATATTTATTTAGTTGTATCAATAACCTTTGAATAGGCATTATAATTTATTTTAAAACTGCATTTTTAATTTCCATTTCTAAATGTTGGTATAACGTTAAACAGACATTATCAAAATGCTTATTTATAACTTTTTGGCCTCAATAAATAAATTGACATTTTCGTATCTTAGAATGGAGTCCTTGAATACATTACTGAATGGGTTATACAAAAGTGTAAAATATCCTATTTATTGTAATTAAAATTCAAAATTTACTAATTGAAAATTGAACAATTAAGTTTACAGTAATTATGTAAAAATGTGATATAAATTAAAATTAAGTTACCTCGTATAATATTCGGTTAAGTAAAAATTAACTTAAATTTTTAACTTAAGTTTAACTTTTTAACGCGATAATTTCATAAAAACAATTTTTTTTTTCAGTATTATCGTAAGTCACTATAATATTCATAAATATCAATGTTAATAAATTTAAAGTAAGAATTGATCAACTTTTATTAACATTTATCGAAAACTTGGTATCTCTACTCATCATATTAATTTAAATTGGATGAGCGAATGAAAAGCTATATGTACGAACATTCATAGGTGATATGATTTCAAAAATACGAGATGGAATATTTTCATAGTTTTAGCTGGCAGTGAGTCGCAGAATTCGTTTATTTTAGGTCGTGTGTAAAAATATGTTCAAGTTAATAAACGTCCATGTTTAAAACCGAGAGAAATATAATTTTCCGCATTATAATGTAAACTTATCGTTTTTGACGTTTAAGAAAAGTAAACACAAACATATTCACATTTAAGTGGATTAATTCACTTTGAATATATTAAACCTGTCCTTTGGTATCAACACTTACACTGCACGATTATTTGAAATGTCTTTATCCTTACGTCGTGCACAAATTTTCGGTTAAACAAAGAATTATTACTGTTCAGTATTTTGTTTTATTATTATTAATTATTATTACTCAGCGCATGTTAACTGTATCAATTATTAATGAATTTTGCCTTTGTTTACGGCACTTCAGTTTACTGTTTTCGATTGCTCGTCACGTTACGAAGTAGTAAATTATTATAATGATGCGCATTTAATGAAATATCTTCTGAAATGTTTAGTAATTCATAATACTATGTATATACCGAGTGGCAAATCGAAAATACGCTAGTTTAATCAGTTTGTAGATAACTGACGAGGACGTATTTATTTGTGTATATTCCTTCAATTATATGTACATGTCTAAATCAATACCTATTAGTAGGAACAGAACGGTAATGACTTTTGCATTTTTTTTTTAACGTCTTAGGTGATTTTTTCCTGGTAAAAAATGTGATTCAATAACATATTATTAATCTAAATAACTAATTTTTATTTCGTAATTTTTTGTATTTTTTAGATTTTTTAATAATTATTAATCGTGACTTTTATATGATTAAAAATGTTCCTTACTGAATGTATATATTATGGTTTCAAAATGAAATGTTTCGTTAGATAAAATAATGAACTGTTGAATGTCTAAAATACAAATCCTAAAATGTAAAAATAAAACTAAATTGGTAGTTTTATTATTTACACTAATTACTATGTAGTATAATGCTAGAAATGCATCGTTTATAAACATAAAATGTGGATAGGTCTCCGTCATCTCAATAAATTTTTTCCAATATAATTTTCTCAATAATTATGATTCCTAAAGTTGGGTGGACGAAAACAAATGGCATGAATGGCAATGAACGGCATTGGACGCAGAAGGCAATAGAATACCGTTGCATTAACTATCATCACTGATTGAGAGATGTAAAATAGACTTCAAATCGGATATCCGTGTGGGAACTACTCAAGAAGTTTCATCTGTTATAGGAAAAACGAGAACGAGGAAAGGTCACATTTTTAAGAAAATTGGAAAATTGAATGTGGAGACGTAATTAAAAATTTAAATGCAATAACTACAAAGAGAAATCCTTGGTATCTTAGAGATAAAATGGGCAAACTCAGGAGATTTCCGACCTGATGAGTACTGGATAATTTACTTAAGAACGGAAGAATGGAGACCAAGAACGAAATAAACGGGTATAATGCACGGCTATTTAGCACCTTTTAGTAACTTGTAAAATCTCGAAAAATTTTGTAATTTCCGTTCGGCGTTAAATAAATAAATAAATAAATAAACAATATTATTATTATGATTCCAGCAATGATTGTAGTGTGTATTATCACTGAATTAATGCTGTAGATATCGTAATTACGCACGTGATGAAATATTGCGGCGTATTGTTTCGTTCTGTCGCTGACGCGTGTGACGTGTGATTAGTGTGTACAAATACCGTTAACTGACGTATTTCCGTGTGTGATGTGTGTCATTGCATGTCAATACGTCACACCGCCGTAATAGATGAAAACATAGAAATAAAATAATTCAGGCCACCAGTCGAATAAGTGAGCGGACTAATCACGGATATACGTTTCGGAACATAGTTTTCTTCTTCTGCCCCTTCCCGACTATTTAGTGTCGATCACCTTAGTTCTTAACTTTCCCGAAACTCGATTCCCCACATCTTCCTCACTTATACCCGTTCACCTCGATCGAGTTCTCTATAAAATCTCCCCACCTCATTTTTGGTCTTCCTCTTCGCCTCTTTCCCATTCAACGTATACTCCCTTTACAACTCTTATACCCTATCATGCTTCCCTCCTTAAAACATGCCCTAGACATCTAAATCTTTACACGCTCATTATCCATTAGCCACTTTTACACTACCCCTTTCTTATATATTCCTTTATTAATTCCTTATTTCGTCTTTTCTCCACTCGTCCGTCTTAAAATTCTCATCACTGCCGCACTCATACTCCATACTCTGCTCTACCTTCCCCCTATCCACTGCCCAACATTCCAATCCGTACCTATATCATTTCAGGTCTTAATTCTGTCTTCTAATGTTCACATTTTAATCTAAATAGGATTCTCCTGTCACACAAAATATCCGATGTTTCTTTCACTTCATCTACTTACATTTATTCCTATAGTTCATATCTTCCCGAAAAACCACAATTTTTCTATACAACAAATCTTAAATACTTGAACCTCTCAATCACACTAACTACATATCCCTTTCAACTTTATTACTTGCTTTTCCATATTCGCGATATGTTCCCTTCCTCCAACTTAATCATACTCTATGTTTTCTGTCTTAACCCTACATTATTCTTAATGGATTTTTTCTCGAGGTCATCCTTCCACTCTTCCAGTATACTATTAATTTTCTCAAGACTCCTGCAAACCAACACTATTTCATCTGCAAACATCAGCCTATATACCAACATATAAACTAATATAATCTTCATTTATTTAATCTTATTTATAAAACTATATATAAAAACTGAAATGTAAATAACATTAACCGATTACATTCAAGGAAATCCTTGTAACTTGTTCCATATTCTGTCATTACCACAACCTATAAACATTACTATTTACCAAGTAATTGTATTCGCCAATTAGTTATCTGTAAGATAATTTTACATATAATAACATTTATCGCTTTATTCGGAAATTTATTTCCTGAATATTTAATATATTTAACAGAAATTTATCTGGCGAATTTTTAGACGAATGAAACACGGGTACGTGTTAATATTTTCTTTGAGCAAACTTCACAAATTAGTTTTTTTTCGACAACTTATTACGAATCATAATTCGTATTAATTATACTATTTAAGTAAATGCAATTGTAAATATTAACTTACAATTTGATTAAAGTGAACAATTTTCCAAACAATTTTTAATGTAGTCATTGTAACCTCTAACCAGTTATGTTGTGGGCGGGAATTTAAAATATTCACTGGTAACATTTTTTTTTCTTTTTTTGGTGACCATTTGAATAAATGGTACCAACATTAACTGTCACGGATAATATGTAATAAATCTTGTGAAAATAGATTTCCGGTCATTAAAGATATAATACACCAATTCAGTAGGTAATGACTTACATTATTATACAGATGAGGGTTAAACACTAATGGTACCATATTTTAATATTCAACAAAATAATAATATTATATTTTATTATACTCGTATATTTATATATTAAACGTAATACTGTTTTTTTTTTTATATTTATCCTCGGTTATATAATTCAAATGTAAATTTGGGGTGGTTTTGTAAAGTGATATGATCGTTAAAAAAATGAATGTATGGCAAAGACCTGTTGAGTTGATGGCATAATAATCTAGAATCGTCGAATCGGGTATAATTTAAAATATGGTCGTGTGTCACGGACAAAATAAACAAATTATGCTTATAGTTGATAAATAAATTAAAAATATGATTTAATAAGATCTATGTAATGTAGTCCATATCAATACTGGGCAAGTTAACTATTTTTTTTAACTTGCTAGATTAAGTTAATATAAGACTATACGAGTAAAGTAAAGTTAAAATTTAGTCTTTTTTTCATTAACTTTGAAAAATAAAGTAAGAATTCAGTTAAAAAGTAAAAGTCTCTAATAAGCAATAAAATTCTTCCCAGTTGCTTAGATACCTATATTTTTGTATGCTGGGTCAACACAAAGTCCAGCCTTTTTTACTAAAAAGTAAAAAAACTTCATTCAGAATATTTGCATTGTTCTTCAGACGAAATTTTACTTTATATAAATACTTTTCTATGATGATAACTTAAATCCAACACGTTTGGTTCTTTAAAACAGTAACAATATCAATATGTTAAAAGTTAATTTAAAAAAAATAACTCGTTAAGTAACTTGATTGAAAATAATTTAACTTTTTAACTTTTAACTCGTTAATGCCCAACATTGGCTCAGTTAGCAGACTTGGACGTTTCAACAGATTCTATTTGTGTCCATCTGTCTGTTTACGTGACTATCTGTATGACTATTTATCAGTTTACATTACAATTCGTCTCCACAGTAAATATTGACTTAGTAACCCAGCCATGTCCATGTGTGATGTGTAGCCACACTTCGTAACGTCCTTGCAAACCGTTGTCGTATGATTATCAAATACATGGTTGATTTAATCCAAAATTAATTATTCATAAATCTTCAATATTCCTCATAATTTATTATTTTCAATTGATTAATCGACAATTTACATTATATTTGTATTTAATAACTTGTAGAAACCCGAAATCTGAGAAAAGTGTGTTTCTGTTTGATTAATTGTGTCGATAATAATTAATGATTATTAACTGTTATTCGTGTCGTATGTTCGGAGTCGTGAGGATTTATCGAGTACAGTGTTAACGGAATTTCGGCAAAACCATACATATCTAACGGTCTCGTGTGATAAGCCGGGTTCGGTGTGAACTGTGTTTATACGGACCGGTTGGTATAATTTTCGGTCGGGTTGTAATACTGTGGTGGGGGAGGGGGGGATTTCAGAAGCCGGAGCGTTATCATACGATCTGCTCTGACGAGAGGCCCGTGAACGGTTCATGTGTTCAACCGAAAAATATTTAGATATTGCGTTATCATTTAAACGTTTGTTCAAAAAAATTTTCGGTCGGTTTAGCGCTGGTGAAATATACTGGGAACAGGTCCAGCCGGCAAAATCTCGCCACTTGGGCACAACTACTACCGACCGGCTACCGTATCGTTTGCCAGTCCTTGTTTGAATCCAACGGCGGCGTAGCAAACCATATATTACAAACGTAATAATATATATTAAGTATATTGAAGCGGCTGTTAGAATTTAAAATTTCCGCCATGCGAACCGGGCAAAACGCGAAATCCGTCGACGTTTCCAGCGGCATAACACGTTTAATCATCGCACACAGTATTTGAGTGAACACGTGTGTTGTATACGAATAAGTATATCAATTCGACGTGCATTTCGAAATCGAATCGTAAACCCGTTGTAATTGCACGCGGGATTTTAACGATCGTTGCACGACCGCGCGCGCGTGCCTATTGTACTATATTGTGTACGGCGCCGTCCATGTGTGCGTCCATTTGATTTGCTATCGAAAATTATCTTTATTTCAGAACTTCGGCTTGATCCCAGTGTACCTTTTAAAGGTTACTGATTCCAAAAATATACCTAAATACGTAAACATCATAATAAAACCATTCGATACCTCACTCCACTGAAAATCTAAAATAGGTAGGACGACCAAAACTCGAATTTGGCTCCGAATATTTTTAAAATTTTAATTTAATTCAAACAATTAAGGTTAACGGCGTACCTACTACTATAAATAGTTTTTAAACGATTCAAGTTCTTGGCGTTAACAGTTTTCGAATTATGGACAAAATACTTCAACGCTATATAAATTAAAATACCCGAAAATCGCCATAAACACCGTTTTTTAAGAAAATGACGGCGAGAAAAATTAAAAAATTACCCATTTAGAATACCGCCGTTCAGTGGCGGCTCGCCGGATGAAGAAAGTGAAGCTCAGCCTCGCCTAGTAAATGTTTGCGATATAGAACCCATTTTCGTTAATAATATAATGTTAAATTATTTTACTACATCACATAATTTTCAATCATCTTTCGAAATTTCTAAAAAAAAAAAAAAAATATCGTCAAGGTTTTTTTTTATAATTATTAATTATTATTAATTAATTATTTACTCCACGGACCACGTATGCACTTATCGATTATCCATTCTCAAATAAAAATTTACCATTACATCAGTGTAATTATTAATGTAACGTCAGATAGTTTTAACAAATAGCTGTAGTAAAATAATGATAATCTTTATGTAATATGACATTGTATTATCATGAATTATATGTATTTTATTAGTGCCGGAAATCCATCATCGTCGTGAGCTCTATATATTCTAAAATAATATATTATATATTATAAAATATAACAATATATATAACAAAATAAGTATATATTATAAAAAAAATTATATACGCCTAGAGTGTTTGATAAATGTTTAAGAAAGTAACAACTAATTTCGACTGTAAGTTACCATGAGGTGTTTTTTTTTATATATTCTATTAAAACGTTTGTCCGTTTAGGTATGACCATTGAAAAATATATTTGGAAGAAAACAGAAAGTGGAACAATGTGGTATTTTATTTTTGAAGGAAAATGGAAAATAAATAGGGTTCTAAGTTTGAAATATTTTAATGAAACTCAATTTTTTAAAATAACAATCATTTTTAATTTAAT
This sequence comes from Pemphigus obesinymphae, assembly GCA_025469235.1. Lineage (NCBI taxonomy): Eukaryota > Metazoa > Arthropoda > Insecta > Hemiptera > Aphididae > Pemphigus > Pemphigus obesinymphae. The sequence goes on from JAIPRL010000418.1 coordinate 11,646, forward strand.
TATTATTACATAATATTTTCGAATATATATGATTATTATAATATAAATATTATTAATAAATACAAATTACTACGTTATCGGTAATATTGTGCTAAAATCTCAGAGTAACGTGTTAAAATAAAAATGTATAAATAATATAAAATATTATCTGTAAAATAGCCATAGATTATAAATATAAGATAGAGATAAGAGATTAATATGAGAAATTTGATAATAAGGCCGCCATATTGCGGATATTCGGATTTTTCTCTCTCTAGATGCTTGTCAGTGAAGCGAGCAGCCCCCGAGAAAACTCGAGAGGCAAACAATTTAATACTTGAATTTATAGAATAATTAATATCGAGTGGGGGAAGGGGGGGGTAAGCTGGAAATATTCGGTACACCGAGGCAGATAAAAATGTTCCTCGAAGGTGACACACATTTTATTCCGCATAAATATCGGTTTATAATCGCTCCCCGTTGTGTTTTAATATCGCGAAAGCGTATTAAAAATGAAAATACTACTATTTGATACAGACACCTCTGATTAGTATAATATTAGGTAGTCACTTTATATTCATATTATTTTTAATAAATCAATTTCGAACATATTAATATTATCGTTTAACCGAATTTGCGGTATCCAAATATTAATCGTCTTTAACAATATTGTACAATTTCCCGACGTTCAAATCCACGTTTCCGGTAATCTATACGGAGGTGTAATGAGACGTTTACGATGAGCGATTCGGGTCCTAGGTTCGAGTCCCAGTTTATTTCAACACGATTTTTATTTTATTTTTCATACACGCCTGGTATATACGTAGGTAGTGAAAAAGAAACATTTCATTTCGTTCCAACGTTATTATAATACTGTATTGGTATTTGTTTTGACTCTTGAGAATAATATTTTATTATCTAATATGGTACTGCATCGACGTTCACCTCAATATTCCCGAATTATTTGCCTTTCAAATGTGACGGTTTTACTACCTACCGTTTTTTTCTTCGGACCGCTTTATATTATTATACCTACAAATATAATATAAACGATCGAGTAGAATACGATATCGGTACGTCGTGTGTACACGTACTTACGTGCCGGTGCAGTGTTCGACAGTGACTTAACTTGAATTATTGAAATTACGGCCATTACTCTAGCGAGAAACGCCGAAGTAGTTTCTTCACTCGTTGTACTCGTCTAATGTAAACGTAACATTATAACATTTCAATAATGATTATAATTTATTATGCAGCGCAATGCGGCTAAAACCGTCGAGATATTTTATTTGAAATATGAACACTGGTCGTCGGACCCCGAGATATTTTATGACAAATTAAATTTTATTAAGTACGTAAAGAGATATATTATTTCACACGGTATTTCCCGTAAAAGCGTTGTCCGAGAAAACCGTCGCACAGAAACCCCCCACCCCCTGCAGTAAATCCTCCACAACTCGCATAATAGTGTTAGTTGTTAAATTTTGGACATTTTATCATTTTTTTTTTTTATAAATTTCAACTTGTATAAAGATTTATTTCCAGGGGTATATCAATTTTTATGGAGGCAAGCATTCACTACCAATATGATCTGGTACAGAGGTGGCAAAAATGGCTTGCCTCGGGTTACCAACAGCGGTTAACACGTCACTGATTACGTACCATTTGAATTATAATGTATAAACGAAGAGATTAAAACACGTGTTCTGTGGAATCCGTATGACACGTGATTATTTTTAGATTACACGGCCGATATATTTTATGTTTAATAATATCAGTTGTGTATATTATATTTTATCACAGTTATCGTGTTCGTAATGAATTAATTTAGAAATTATATTACTACGTTATAATTTCATCCGTGGCTCCCACGTGTTTACATTGTAATACGATCGTATACGAAAATAAATCATTTTTATGTTCGACGGACAAACGCGTGGTCGGCGTTTATTGTTTCCGACTGCGAAACTATCGCCGCCCGGCAAGAACGAGTGGCTGAATCTTAGTTGGGACCCCAATGTTTTTCGGTAAATACTACACTACACTAACATTTTCCTTCCATTTTACCAGACTTAGGACTGTCTACGATCTATTTTTGACGGCGGGTATGGTTAAAAATGTTTTTTTCTGGAGATAATAAAAATATAAATGATTGGAATTTTACAAAATATGATATAATACAATACAAATGAAAAAATATTAAGTGTTAAAAATCAAATATTAAAAATACATTTAATATAAAATACAATTTAAAAAAAATCACTTTTGTGTTGGTAAAAATTTATAAGACATTAATTTGACAAAATCTTGGGTTACAAAAACCCAACTAGTATAGGACCAAAAAAAATCCGGGACCCAACTAGTGTAATACCAAAAAAAATCCGGGACCCAACTAGTGTAGCACCTGAAATAATCCAGGACCCAACTAGTACACTACCTGTGATTACCCCCTGGTGTTCGGGACCAACTAGGATGCTCCGCCTTTATTTTATACATATAGTGTGCACTTTATACGTGTGTACCTATACGATAATAATAATGTGTAAACCCGATATTTCATAATATATATTCAAATCTACGTGTTTTGCCAACACAAGAGTTACTTGAAAATTTATATTTCAATTTAATTTAAAGCAATTATTTTCAAATAATTTTATTTAAATGTATCATATGCGGGGCCGGCTCGAGGTATAGGCGTGCTAAGCGCCACCCTAGGGCCGCACTTTTTGTACTTATTTGAAGAGCCGAGTTACGTTTTACGTTTTTACGAAATTTTATGAAGGTTCTGAAAAAAAAAAATGTATACGATAGGGTAATATACGCAAATTCTAGAAAAAGTTCATGGCTTTTTTTTATATTTTTGAAGCGACAAAAGGTAATTTTGCCTAGTGAACCATTTTCACTTTAACCGGGCCTGATGTATATACAAATAATTTTTTTAGAATATTTAATCGATAATTACTCATATTTTAAGGACTTTATTCATTCCGTATGGTAGAGTTTTTTTTTAACAAATCAATGAAATAAACAGGAGAAAATTTTTATAAATATTCACTTAAGTGTACCTAATGTACGTTTTCGTTTATATCAATATATATATGGTCTTGAATCTGTATACGTACTGAGACAAATCCAAATATGGTGAACGGTAACAGAGGAGACTTGTAGACTAGTAAACAAATCATTTATTAATTTTTCGCAACGGAAATGTAACTATAACTTCTTTTTTTTATTGTAAAGTAAAATAATTTCGTTATATTTTCATTTGAGAAGATAATGAAACAAGCAATTTCATTATCCATTGTTTATCCATAAAGTAACGAGTAATGTAACTAAATTACTTTTTAAGAATAACTTACCAAAAACTGGACTTGGATATCCGATATCTGATTATTTATAGAAGTAACTAAACTTATCATTTTGAATACTATATACGAAGAATCGGAGTTGCTTACACAATCCCTGACATATTATTTTAATTGTATATTATTATTGCGATCGACATTGCACGATCGGCAGAAAAAAAACTTCGATCCTTTTCGACGATTTTGTTATGTTTTTATTAGTTTGCACGTTTGTTTTGAAAAATACGTATATAGGTGTATCACATGGCGAGCGTCTATTAATATATTTATAGAGCAAAGTCTCAGAGAAAAGTTTATCAATAAATAACAATGTCTATTTTATTTTTCCCGCGTGACGTTCGATAAATTGATTTTTATTTCTTTTGGCTTTTCCTCAGTGAGGGCGATGTACACATTCACTACACGTGCCTTCCATGCGTATAATCTAACCTACAAAATATTATTGACAACGTTACTTATATGTTTTTGTTATTAATACGTAATGTATCGCAGGGTCTAAATTTTATTATGTAATAACAATAACATCCTTAATAAATGTATCGTAATACAGGCAAGTTGCATAGGCAACAAAGTTCGAACCAGGAAGAGGGTATATAAAATTGGATAATTAACAGTAAATATCAGCTATAGAAAAACAATTTTTCTTTGTTTGCAACAAGAACACGTTAGTATAACTGCATTATTATACTTATGTGAAATGTTGTCGTGCATCTTTTTACCTATATGCATTTTGATTACATAATACACATTTAGTAATTAATCTAATAGTAATATTTTAACGAAGTTTATACATGTTTAAATTACCTACGATCATCATAAGTGAAATTGGGGGATTGGAGTATTTAGCTCACAATATAAATCATAGCTCTATCCTCATACCAAAATACGATGGGATAATATTTATTATTGTTTACTTATCATATTATTAAATTTAAAATATTACAAAATTTATCAATATAATTATTTTAATGTTCAGTTTTAGTTTGCTTATCGAAATAGCAAGCCCGGTAATGTAAGATAATCTCAAAAAATTGTATACTTTGGAATCAAAAATTTTGAACTTAAATTTAAAAAAAAAATAGCCATTATGTTGAAGTATAATCACCAATCATATTATTATATTATTCATATTTGTATAAGATAAAGCAAATATTAAAAAAAATGTATATTGTAATGATTAATAAGCTTTTAGACATAGGGATTAGACTTTAGCTAGGGATTTATTAGTTTTACAATTATGTTTACTTTTTTTTCTAGAAATAACTTTTCAAGTAGGAAGAGTTGAGTAAAATTTTTGGGAAGGCAACTTGTTATACTCATATATAGCAAATTTATTATGGTTATTACTTTTAAGAAGTAATTTCTTCATTTTCCCAGTAGTTTTCTTCAGCGTGAAGAAATATTACAGAAAATATCTGAAAATTTTTATAAATAAGTAAATAAATAAAAGTTTATCGAACTTTGCTGAAAATAGTTTTTCGATTGCTATAATTTATCTTTAATTTTAAACTTTAAATAATAACACTACACTATTCTATCTGAAGACTTAAAGGACTTTCATTGCTTCTATCTGGATAGCTTTTTATTATATTTTTGTAATTCGATCCTCAAATAAATCACTATAATATTTGTTTATATTAATTTAACCTTCTTCAAATCATAAATGGACAATTAAGAACATTATAGTATTAGTTCCGATTAAGGTTCATAAACAAAAATTTCGGATCCTGTTTTTAAAAGGTTCAATAGAATTCTGGGACCACAAGCCAATGTTAATAGTTATAAGAGATAAAAAATAAGCCACCTATTTTTAATATAAACTATTTTAAGTTAAATGGCACTGGACAAACCAAATATAAAATCATGTATTTTACACAGTATGAGTTTATTTCTTCGAAAGTAATATTGGATTAGATGATCGTATTATATAACAATGAACACTGACGAATTTACCATAGTGCAACTTGTGTATCCTTTTGATAGATATAAAGATTTTTTTTTTTTTATCATTAATTATCTTTCAAACTTAGCATATAAGTCAAATTTGAGTCGAAATGCGAATATTCGTCAAAAAAACTAAAAATAAATGATTTAAATTAAAGTTACTGCACCACTTCTCTACCTTGTCTTTTGCACCGATGTGTTAGGTAACGAATGCAAATTAGTTTAATTCCCTCTTATCTCTCCGAGTGGTCTGAATCGGAGACAAGACCATTACATTGCAGAGGGATAAGTACACGTGTATATACACATAATATACACTTTCTGCACGGGTCGTCCAGTCTCAAATTTTGAGCGTCGACTCCGCCCGAAACGAGCTTGCCTAAATGAGTTATTTGTTTTCGTGGATTTTGGGGTGGGCATCCCCTTTTCCTTTTGTATTACATTGTATGTATAACATTAACACGATTTACCATACTAACCTAAATATTTTTTTTAATACCATGTGTGTATAGAATCACGGAAAATTAACAACAGAAAGTAATAGTAACGGTTAAAAGTGACAAAGAAAAAAGTTATTTTACTTTGTGTATTTCATATCATAACAATTTATATATTTAGTAACTGACTCAAACTTTTAACAGTATACAAATTTCCAGTACACTAAGTGATAAGATAATATTTCGTTACAGAAACATAATCTATGGTACAATATCATTCATTATATAATTTATATATACAAGTATACGAGATAATATTTTCTCTAATAGCTTCCGATATTCATAGTAAAATAAGTAAGAAGTATGGTCGATTGATAATAATGCGCAGTTTCGGTTGGGGGTTGTTGAATAGGTAACGAAAATAAATTCGAGTGACGTCACGTGCTCTTTTATTTTATTTGAAGGCATTTGCATATTCGAAGGCATAATCTGTATGCAGTATGCACCTTAATGTACTGACCGAATGTGCTAAAAGTCAAGACGATGCGAATGCGCAAATAATTATGAAAATGCTGTACCGTATCAAACATACTTCGTATTTATTTTACTCTGATGATAATATCTATAGGCTATACTAATATTATTAAAACTCCGATCTAAAATTATTGGAACCATTTTTAAATGTATTTTTAAAAACCGGATCCACTAAAATCATATAAATTCCAAGCTCAGATTAGTATAGTATATTTTAATAAATATATTTTAGTAAATTATAGTATATTTTAATGAATATAAATTATATACATTTTTATTCATTTATCTAAATAGTTCATTGTTGGTCAGCGAATGAATGAATTAATTTATGTCATTAGATTTTTAAAGAAACAAAAATACAAAATAGTTAATTTTTTTAGGAATAGAGACTAAGTATAGATATATAGTATATACCAACTATATTTTTTCTCAAAACCGTTCTACTAACATGTCACAAAAAATGAAAAATTTGTTTATTCTACCAAGAATAAAATAAAACAAAATGTTCATAAAACATTTTCAGAAAGTAAAACAGTTTTATACAATAGTGTTCTTGGGGAATCTCAGATCTTGAAAATTAATATTGAAAATTTATATTCAATATAGTGTTTAAATAATATTGTGTCAACATACATATTTATTTTACATATTCACTATAATTTTATTACAATTATAACATCTTTGAGATACGTTCAATAAGTTCTTTGTTAAAACATTTTAGTAATCCATTCATAAATTAAAAATTTGTTAAACATATTAAAACATTTTCGTGACTGAAATATTGATATTGAAATAGTAATATTGATGTAAAGACAAAGCACTCGTAATCATCGTTTTAAGTTCAAAAAAATATATATTAAAATAATAAAGTATAAAATATAATATATAATTCAACGCTAGACAAACATTTAAATAATATAAAATATTATTATGTCATATTATGACACTGTATATAATATATGATAGTATATATTATCTGATATAATACAATTTATTGTATCAGATATATATCATATCAATATAAATGGCTTTTTTCCAATTTTTTTTCCCATGTCTTTTTAACTTTAACTTTTTTTTGGTTATTTTCTCCCTATATCGTTTATGTGTATACATTGTACATAGTACACACATCTTTGAATGGCTCTTAATAATTCTCGAACATGCTCCGCTACCGAAGACGACCACGTCCCTTTGGTAATGATTATATTCTGGTACACACGTCTTCGCCGCTAACTTATAATTCACGTCACGCTCTTCCCACTACCGCCTGTTTCCTTCCATCCACCCATTCAACAATTCTTTTTCTCGCAAAAACGAAAAACTCCAACTATCGACAAAGTCCTTCACTCCTCCTTATATTATAGGTACCAGATAAGACTTAAAATGCGAATCGTCCTTTACGTCTTAAACTGACGAGGATAGTAATTATTAGAAACCCTGAATCGCTACAGGTACATATTACCGTGAAAAAATAAATCATATATCTATTTTTACTCAATTACTAGTTGAAATATGGACTAAATTATTTACATTCAAAAGATTTTAAAAAATAGTGCAGTAAACTAATTGAAATAATAATTTCTAATTTTTAAGCTAATAAATTTAATAGGTAAATTAATTTCCTGAAAAAATGTATATGTTAACTTCTTAATTTCATTAAGACTGTGACATTTAATATATATGAATTTTTTTTTGTTTATTGAAAATTAACTGAAATTACTATAAGAAATCACGAGACAATTATTCAACTATATAATTGATTTATCGAAAATCTAATAAAGTATTTTTTCAGTAAATTTCAAAAAGTCTAAACAATTATACAATTTTGTTTACGTTGATAAAGTTTTTCAAAATATAATTTATTTTAAATAAAGTATTTCGTTTAAACAAGGAAAACGTTTCGTACTTGTGAGTGGTGCGATGAAAAACTCTGTAGGTATATTATAAACCAGGTACAACTTCTGAATACTACTATTTTTTTTTCTATTCAATTACTATTACATTTTTTGTCACTTATTTCTAATACTAGTTAAAATTTAAATTTCATTTTGCATATTATATAATATTCTCTTAAACTCAACTGTCAAAAAACTATATTAAACTATGGAACCTTGGTGAAATGTGTTTGTGAGAATATTATGGTACTAAAGTTCTTAACCATAACACTAATTAAATTTGTTGATAATTTTCTGAACTCTGATAGACGTCATGTTTGACAAATGTCTACAATTTATTTACATTGAAATTCTTAAAACTTTAACCAGTCCATCTGAATTGAGACAAACAAAAAAAAAAAATGTATATATGTAGTCAATACATTTTAATTAAAAACCTCAATAACTTCAAATCCAATAACTTATATAAATGTTATTATACGAGTAGACACATAACAGTAGTTCCAATCACCGAGGATAAAAAAAAATACAACGTCTAAGAACGGGATCAATGTACCTACTGTTGCCCGCATCAAATAATACGTTTTTGTAAAAGTAGATAAGATCGCCTTTAACTTGCATTTTTCTGAAATATTTTTGTTTTGATAATCGCTGCTATTGTACGTATGATATAGTATATTAGACATAGTATAAATGTTTATAGATACAATATTATACAGCTATAACTATTATTTTTCATTCAAACGTATACCATTCTTTTCGCCCGGCTTAACCCTTTTTATATTCTCCCCATGTCTTGTAGCAATACACGCCTTTACTGCATACGATCACAAATCGTATTCATATTTAATATCGTACCTCTGTAATGGTATCACTCGACCGTAAATAATATTGTTGTTTCACTCCACCCTTGGTAATTACCATGATACCTATGCATATTGCATATTGTTCTACGTCCATATACCAGAGGGTAATAATAACAAACTGACCGATACAGGTGCATTAGGTATATTATTTTCTAGGGTCATTTTGCTCTAATTTAACCTTTTAATGCATATAATTTTCTCGATGCTAAAGAATATTTATAATACAGTTTTCTTCTGAAGATAGTTGGTAAATAATTTAAATACTTTTGTAAGCGATTTCATAAGAGATTACTATTGTTAAGAAACGAGTATTAAATACTTAAATTTTGTACCCTTTGAGCTTTCTACAGTTGGAATTTCACAGAAAGTGGTAGCAATTATTTTCATCTTCCAAGCGATTTAGTATGACAAACGTTGTCGTTACCTCACAAATAATTTAATATATTATATTTTCCTCTAAAAATATTTCGTTTTTAATTTTATTGTCTTTTGATACAGTAAAGTACAAAGACAAAGAAGTATAAAATAACCAAAAATTTAATGACGTTGGTATAGTTCAATGCAGTTATCTGTGATTAATTTGTGCTTTCGAATATATTATTAGGAATACATTTTATTGATAATAACAAAATTAACAGTGTTTTCTACTTTAAGTACTATTATGATAATATACATATTTTTGTATTTTCAACACATTTTTTTTTGGTTTTGGAATTATCAATTGTTTCTAACAATATACCCGTATAAACTGTCTAAGTACAAAATAAATATAGGTATACATTCGTTGATATAATATAATACAATATAGTTGTTGTAACTTTGACACCGAAGCCAAACCCCTGCTTTTACAATATACTATTACAATCCCCGAGTATTGCGCATATCATACTAAAATAACTATTGATAAATCCATAGATAACAAAGTAAAGGATTGTAACTACACACTACTGTAATCAAGAGATCCCCAAGAGAATATAATATGTTACTATTCTGGTAAGTATATTGGTCAATGATTTTATGGTAATACTGATATATATATATATATATATTGACTAAAGTGGTAAAAATAACCATAGATTGATGGTATAATAGTTATGATATATAATATGATTGTATTTTTATTATTTTATTTAATGATCAGTACTTATCATTTGTCACCTAACCACATAATGTATAACCAAATATAACCTATGGTAACATACTATGTTCTCTCGAGACACATAACGTCCCGTGCTTAGATATAGAGGTGATTCATGACTTTATTACCTGTGGATATAAATGCAATACCGCTTTTTCTAATTTGTTGTATTTTTGCGTTTGATATAATATTATAATAGTTCCTGTAATGGCTATATACTTACCAACACGACGTAAATCAATTTATTTTTATTTTTATTTGTTTTGCAGACTTATTGCTGGAAAACAGTCGGTCCGCTTGCTTCTCACCGTAAACATTTTAGAGCTTTGCTGGCCATCCTCGCAGTATATACGTACGTAGGATCTACGCACACAGCCGCCGCTTGTGAAGTGTAATATAAATTACAAACACACAAATAATACCAAAAACGAGCTACATCCATCGTATCCGGTTAGGTTGCCAACCTATCACCTGGTTAGCAGTACTGTACTTCCATTGATATCAGAACCAGTATCAACGGAAGCTAAGAGACCATTCTAGGCGCTATATAATAGAAACTGAATAGAAGAATCGCAGCTTTTTGAAAAACTTAACGAAAATGGCTGTCGTCAACATGAACAACTTACTCAACGGAAAAGACTCCAGATGGCTGCAGTTGGAGGTATGCAGAGAATATCAGCGGAACAAGTGCTCCAGACCGGACACAGATTGCAAATTTGCCCATCCAGCACCAAACGTGGAGGTTCAAAACGGTCGCGTCACCGCGTGTTACGACAGTATTAAGGTATGTACTTGAACGCCTCGTGTAATGTATGCGTTAGTAGTGATTATATCTATTGTTTTATACATTTTCAATAAATCCTTTCGGATATATGCTTTTATTTATGATAAATCAATGTGCGGACTTGGGATACAAAATGTATAACTTCAATAACCGAAAATGTACTTACGGACTTTGGGTAATGGTTGAGATATTTAAAAACGATAAAAAAAAAAAAAGAAAAGAATTTATTTATAACTGCTAAAATATACTATAACATAGGACTTATTGTATATTGTATACAACTTGATTTCCGTAAACAATCTGTTTATCAAAACCGTGTTCTCCTACGTCATTTTATAAACCCACGTAAACTATTTACACTAACCAGTTTGTACGTGGGGTGTGGAGGGATTCTCACCGAAGACGCACATTAACCAAAGAATACACTGCTAGGGTCGAATTTTCTCTACGGGACAATAGAGTCCAGTAGTCGGGAGTTTCAACCCCCGCACAGTTGTTCTTTTTTTTATTTACTAAATATCTAACCCCAATTGTGAGCACTACGGCGAATCCCGACGTACAATAATATCGTTCAAACACACGCGTAAGCCCTATTTATATAGAGCACTTGGAGGTTGAACCGTACTACGATTTAAAACGGTTTATTTTCATCTACCAGAGACCGTCAAAACTTAAGTTTCATTCGGTCAAACTTACATTTTCGATAGACATTTGCGGCAAAAATGTTTGATAAAACTATTAATTATACAATCACAAATAATTAGTAATATGTGCCTACTGAAGTTCGATCATCTAAAACTCGAATTCGTGCAGTTGTCTTTTTTTTATTAATATAATTTTAGTGCTAGGTAATTAAATTGATATTCACAAATACGTGTTTAAAGTTCATTACGAAAAAGTTTTTCATTAACACTTACCTATATAATTTGTATATTAATTTCAATTTTATACGACCAAACTAATATCGTCAAACAGCATTTTTGTCAAATCTGGTTTCAAGCTCTAACTCTCACTAACTTATCAAATATCATATAGAATCTCTTAAATCTGAACTCTAAATAACTTTACGTTATATATGCAAACTTTTTTAATGAAAAATCGGGATAACATTCATAATGTGAAATGTTGATTATATTATTATTCGGACGTTTCCATACGATTCATACATACGATAATACGGGTATCCGAAACAAATTTGGTATGCAATAGGCGAGCTAACCCACAAATTACCCGAATCCTCACCCTTCGTGCGTACAGTTATACTGCTATATATTATTATGTTCGGAGCGTAATCCAATTTTCAAAATTAAAGTAACCGCGGGAGGGACTGCTTTGGAAAGCAGAAACTCAATGATTAACTAACCAGGTTATTCGATATCTTTGTATACACTAGTGTTAGGTATATTTAATCCTTTATCAGATAGGGAGTACGGTAGACTATTAAAAAAATGTTTTATATAACCATCTGAGTATATTCGTCATATGTTTGTATCTACATATAATTATAGAATTGAAAAAGAATGATTTTCGTCTTGGAAAATAAGTTAATAATCAGAGAAACTTTAATAATAAAGATTTAATATTTTTAAAGTTCCTCATGGTAATGAAAACATTATATAATTAATTTTTTTCTTAAAGGGAAAAATCAATAAATTTACATACTAATTTCGAAAAGTACAAAATTTTATACCGAAAATACAACCATAAGTGGTGTTTTATAAACTTTAATCTATTATATAGGTAGTATGTTAACTCTAAATAGAGGATTTTTTGGGGGAAGAGAAAACTTACGCTTTTTATTTAATTTTACGGACCAATGGGTATTTTTGTTTCCATTTTTATCACTGCCGTCCTTTAGATTTACGATTTTTCCGTTTTCCGTTCATCCGTATTTCGAGTTTTCTTATGCCGTGAAGTTTAGGTGTACACCGTATACACTTTGTGTTCATCCTATAAATCGCATGGAAGAAAACCGTTCCGTCGTCCGTTTCTTATCGCTTGAGCATTTTTTGCGCTGTCGTGTTATCACCCCGAAATCCCAAAATCGGCATTTACGACCTTTTGCCGACGTTTTTCGATTCCGTGGAGTTCGCATTCGTGTTTCCCGGACGTTTTAACACCCGACTGAACAATTCTTTGCCTACGAATAGTGCCTGTATGACCGAGACGTTCGTTCCGAATATGTGTAGGTACCTATGTTATGTGTCAAAATACTACGATACCGTCCAATATCTGAATAGTTTAAATACGAGAAATGTTGATCCTTATCATTCGAGTAGATAGATTAGTGGTATTGTTAACGAACTTTCGATACAGATTCGTCGTTTCGAATTCCACTATACCGATCTGATTTTTTTTTTCTCAATCTCGGCATCTGCGGAGAAAACGAGTGTTTAATGTTTATCTGATATATGCTAGAATATATGAACGAAATCTTAATAAATTTTCTTAGCTTTACAACTTTTATTATTAAGTATTTATCATTATATTTATTATAATATATTCTTTGTGTTCGTTTGAACGACGTATAATTGTACGCAGTAGTATAGTTGAATAATTTGTAAAAACGTAGATTTAATCAGGTATGCTAGGGTTTAAACGGATTTTATTAACTAAATATTATTAACGTGCAAATTAAAATTTGAAAATATCTTAATACGTTATTGAAGTTAAAAATAGGGGCCGTAATTTAAAATTCAAATGAAAACTATTTTTAGAGGTATATACAATTTTTTAGAAATATATATATCAGTCTAAGTTAAATCATTAAAATCCTATTAAAAATACGTATTTCAAAAATTGTATAACTATTAATACTATAAAATGATTAGTAAACAATATTAATAAATAAATATAAACTTAATTCTCAAAAGATGTATTTACAATACATATTCATGCGTTTAAACTGAAAAGTTGAATTTTTTGACTAAACACATTTTAACGTGCACCAAAGAACTTAACTTTAATCAATACAAATAAATAATAAAACAATGTATTAATATTAATAATGGTTATTATTTATCATTTCATACATTTAGCCTATAGTTCATTAATAATAATATTTTACTAAATAACCAGGTAAAATATATCTGTTTTAATGAAATCATCGCTTCAATAAACGAATTTTAGCGTAACACGAATATTAAAAATCTTTCAATAATAAAAACCAAAACTTATAAAATATTTTGTAGGTACATTTTGTTGGTTTTCGAGGGGAGAGGGGAATAATGTTTTAGCACCTTCAAAAAATTATCAGCGAATGTATACCGTATTATTACTCAAAATTACACACCACTATAAAATAGTCAGGAAAATAATAAAGTTTATAATTTCCAAAATATTATATATAATATGTATATAACCTAAGTATATATAATAGACATCTTTTTCTTCTCCTTTGACTCGTCTCCCAACTATTTGAGATCGACCACCCTAGTCCTACACTTCCATTTAACTCTATCTCCCGTATCTTCTTTATTTACCCACACTTTCCTCGTATCACTTGCTTTCACGTACCCCTCCTCTTTTTTGGTCTTTCTCTCCCTATATACCTATATATATATATATATATACAATATACATAATATATACAATTGTTTCGGAACTTTTGTCCCTGAAAATGGTTATATTTTTGTAGTTTTTAATGTAAAATATCGGTATTATATTTAGATACCTATATTATTGTACGCTATATACGCGACTATCAGATTATTGTTAATGCCGTTCGGTCCGGATTGATTTATTATATGCATATTGTTTGCCGAACGACATTGTCCGTGGTGTTTTTTTTTTTGGTTTTTTTAAATATGCATTTTATGTCATTGCCATTATTGGGCAATGTGTGTACAATCCGATTTTTATTTATTTATTTTTTCTCGTGGGCGATGGTGGGCAGCTGTACAATTGACGTGGAATTTTAAGGAAATCGTAATTAGTTTATTCGCTGCACATCTCATTTTAAACTACCTATATATATATATTGAAGTTATATTATATAGTCGTTGATGAGACGTGACGCACACTCGCGGTAAAATTTACATCGTTTGCGCGTATCGCGTAATTAGGTCAAGGTGCAATTTATTTAAATTATTGGGTTCAGTGCGACACTACTGTAAATTGCACACAGCGACCTATACTTATAACTGTGCACCACAACTAATTATTCTATAAAATACAATATGCGTTATACGTATCGTTCACCATATTGTATGATATATACTATATAGGTACATTATAATATGTTCATCGTTGAATATATTCATGGCGAAAGTTCCGCCGTCACTTGTGTTCTGTAATTTCCTCTCGGCCCGTGCGTTATGGTTATATTATGCACACACTGTACATACCACTCGAACGCCGTTTATTTTATGCATCGAAGATGGTTATTTAATTTTACATAATCTGTTATAAACATAGAACTTTATGAAAAAAAAAAATCTAAATAAACGATGGAAATTATATTTCAAAAAACCCGGTCAGTAGGCGGTAGAAGCATTTCGCTCGAAGAAATACGGGATACTTGTGGTGGATATATTGAATTTTAAACCAACGATAAATTATTTCATTCGGTAAAACGCTCCTGATTATCGGTAAATTCCGTATTCGCCCCGTCGAATTAGTTAGAAAATAGGCATCAGCTACGAAAATTTAGTATCAAGCTACATTTTGGCACACACCTATATTAGGCCGTTATGAATATTGTCTAAAAAATTCCTCATTGACAGGCCCTCTTGCGTCAAAGGTTACTCGAGGTCAAAGTCACTAAAATGACCATTATGTGAATATCTCGCTTTATTATTGGTCGTACTATAAAAATTTCAAGAAAAACAATTTTAGAGGAAAGAATTTTCTTTAAAATTATGTGTTTTTTACATGCAAACAACTGTTTGAAACCGTTTTACGACTTTTGATATATCAACCTATAAAAATACATAATAATATAAGGGTATTATTGTTCCTAGTAAAGTGTGGAGGGAATAAATTTTTTTTAAAAAGGCTAAGTAATGGGTGGGAAAATTATCGAGTGATATACCCTTATAAAAAAAAATTCCGTCCAGTCCCCTCTTTTATAAATAGGTGGAGGGGTTAATCCCCCTCACAAATCTGGTTTTTCCTAAAAATCTAAATAAATATTAAATTAATAATATTATACTCGTTTAATTGTCTGTACGTTTTATAATTACATATTTTTGTCTAGAATATGTAAAGTTTAGGCAGGAAAAAGAGCCTCAAAACACCACCATTACAAAAAATTTGGCTTTTTTTATTATTTATCCGTCCCTTATTGAAAATGCGTCAATAGACTCTTTTTAAAGTATTTTTGAGGAGCTGAAAAGTTGTACTCTATAGATATGTATATTAAAACTTTACGAAAAGGCCATTTGTATTGTGTACAAACAACTGTTTTCGCAGTAGATGGATAAAAATGAGTCTATACAAAGAAAAGGGCTTTTGAGTGGATATATCACTTTTTATTAGTTGTGCGATAAAAAAATTCAAATAAAAATTGTAGAGAAGAAAATTTTCTATAAAAAAGTGTATTACTTATGTACGAAGAGTACACGGCTTTTAATGTGGCTACCTTTTAAGGAAATTTTATTATACAGTAAATAATACATAATATGGCTTTGATTCAAAGCGAATATTCTTTTTTTGTTTTTTTTTTTTTTTATAGAAAAATAATCTCAATGTCTATACATTTGATGTAAGGGAAAGAAATTTTCTTATTTTCGCCATTTTGGTATTTTAAAAACTTTTTAAATTTTTGTTTTTTTTTTCTGTGTTCGTTTATAGCACACTCAAATTTGACAAAAAAATTACTATACTTCGGAAATATTCGGATCAAGCTGAATTTTCGCACACACTTTATTATATCATTATAAATAACATGTAAAAATGTGCCTATCAATTTCGTGTTCGCTTCAAAGGTTATTCAAGATCAAAGATCACACAAATAGCCTTATCGTCAATATCTCACCTTTTATTGGTCGCTTAATAAAACGTATATTATAAAATCGACCTATATTGTCCCTACGGTGCTAAAACAGTATAGCGTATATTATAATTATTTTAAATCTAAAAGTAAAGAAAAATTATTGCATTTGAAAACGATTCTTTCGGAATAAAATAATAAATATAAGATAAAAAATCGACAACTATAACAATATATTTTCTTATTTATAAAAATGTTTCGATGTAAAACGTAGTTTTTCTTTACACTTAAGAAAACTACGGAAAAATTCGAAAAAACACCTCTTTAAAATTAGGTAGCAATTATGTAGAATTAATTTTCTAATATTAAAAAACCTATGTACCTCAAAACTCCTGCTCGACTCCTTCAAATTGAACAAATATACGAGTTTACAGATAAGTGTATATTTAAAAAAAAAAAACCATCAATATAAAACTAATACATTTCTCGCTTCACTTTATTTCTAAAATTGAAATACAAAAAACAAAATGGGAAATTCTTCTCGATAAATTTGTACAAAAATGTTGTAAAAAAATAAAATAAATCGAATTTCAACGGTTAAACTACCTAAACCAATAATGTTAAATTCGAGTCTAAGTCAAACGATTCTGTAATACATTATGTTTTAACTCGTTATACAATTTGTCATACAATCAAAACGAAACAAAAATGTGGTCGCCCTGTTGTAATACATAGTGATGGGTTGAAGGGTGAGAAAATCGAACACAATGCTCGTCTACGCACGACCATAATGCAATGTGATATAACAATTCCAAGCAGACCTCATAGTATCAAATATATTACGGAATCATGTCATTGTTCGAAAACACTGAAAAAAAAACTTTACTACCCTAAATGTGGTGGGGAACCACCTCGTATATGCGTTTTTTTTTTTTTAGTTTCAACACGATTACAACCTTCTGTGGGCGTATTATTATAATATATCTGCAATAATCTTCCCGAGTCTCGTACACGAAAAAAAAATATCGTACCCTTCCAATAAAATCTACAAAACTAAATTTTTTTATAATTTTTTACCAGACTGAACATTTATGTTGGGTCGCATAAAATATCTTCAAACACTTAAAGTGCTATATAATGATTTTAAAGATTCGTTATCAAAATTTCGTTCATCCAATTTCGGGTCTCATTATAAATATTTAATGTGTTTAATTAGTGACCTACCCTATATTATAATAATATATACTTCTTATTTATCAAATTTAATTATTTTTAAATTGTTTGATAATATATTTTTAATTTCGCATTATTATTAAAGTCAAAATATCATTATATTAGTGTTAAATTCAGGTATACCAGGATATTTAGGTATAGGAATAAACCACTTCAAACCACCTACATTCTTACCTGATGAACATAAGTTAATTTAGTAACGAACTTGAACAAAAATCAAGCCTATATTAAAAAATATTATTTAATTCTTGAACTTATTTAAATTCAATTATTTTGCTCCGAGTAATATGTAAAATAGCTAGGTAATAAAACTGTACATGTGTATAAAAAATGTAAGCTTCTAGCCCTCCCCCCAGAACAAAATTTCTAGATTCAATACGGGTCTTACTCTAACCTCTATATAGGTAAGTATACATATTCATATGAAAGTCTATAATTTGCACCATTGCAAGTAGTAACAAATGTGAACTATAACTCCCCCCAAAATTCAAAGGTAGTCATATATATTTGTTCTAAAATCTAAAAATTTAAAATTTTAATTTTCACCAAACTAAAATCTGGATTCTTCATATTTTGTCCATATTTTGTGAAGTATTTCATACATATCCTCTTAAATATTAGGTTAAAATCAAAATTTCTCAAAAATTGTAAAATTCAAGGTTCGACAAAAAAGTATTTAATATTTAAAACTAGTTTTTTTTGTTTTTAACTTTTATTTTACGAGTAAGATATTTAGTGTTTTTCAATGTTTTAAACGTGCTATGATACTTTTTTATAAAGTCAATCGCTTGGTAAAAAGTATGTAAAAATATTATCGATACTTACAACTTACAACTTATACAATCACATGTTTAATGTGGTACCTATGTATATTTTAATCATAATATTTATGTTCTATGCTTATACATTTATAGATACAATATAATGTATATTATAGGTACTATAATAATTATTTACGACTACTACCATGGAATGTACTCGTATATAATATCCGATTTAATCGGACATTTTGTCCAAATATTGTAATCACTTTTAATATAGTGATACGGCTATAGAATCTATTTAAGTGTTTAAATTATTAATTTTGAACTGTTTATGTATTCATATAAAAAATTTAAAACAATATATTTATTATTTTCCACAATATTCGAATGAATATGAGAAATCTATTTTCTGATCGTTTTCTAAATTTTATTATGATATCCCAAGGAGGATATTTTAAGAACATATAAGTATACAAATTTATTTTTCAGAGTATGACTAGAAAATATTTTATAAATTAAATTAATGGTCGTCCAAAGTGTTAAGTGAGAACGAGACATGACAAAAATTTTATTTAGAGAGGGGTATCGGTATGAGCCGATATCGAATATCGAATATGTTCATAGGAAACAAAATGTCTAGCATATTTACTAAATATTATTTAGTTGTAATATTGTTATTATCTATGAATGTTATCACTCGTCACACCACCTACATATAGCCGCGTTCGACCGTTGTATTATAATATATAGTATCGGTTAATATCGGGTATCGGGTTTTCAACCGATAAATCGGTTATTTTCAATATCGTGGTGGTCAATTTCATATATCGGATCGGTATCGGTTTATCGGAAATCGGCAAAACAGTCATATCGGCTACCTAACCATCAATTATATCTGGCCAAAACGGTCGTAGGTTATAATATACCGTAGTAATACTTCAATACTAAAGTTTTACGTTATATCGTTTACCTACCAGTATGATACGAATTTCACAGTCGGTGTAAATTACAAACGATCGGAATCTCGGCGCACGTGTACTATATACATAGATAAATACCATAAACTTTTTTTGATTTTTGGCGAAATTCCGTGCAAATTACACAATATCCATTTTTTTTGGTATATATACCGAGTGCAATACGATTACTGACTGTTTAATCGTCGTCAGCGGATAATATTTATTGTAACACACAACTTGCACGAGTGAAAGTTGTACACTGAATACACACGAACACGGGCATATTATTTTATTCGTGCAAGTTTACCTATAATTTAACACGGGACCTGTGGGATTATAACAATACTTTGGAGGTGTATAATGTGTGAATCTATACGGCCGTTAATGGCGTATATGCGCGCGCGCTCGCGTGTGGAGCTAATAACGCATCCGATCCACGCCGGGTCGAATGACCAAATTACCGGTCGGCGTATATATAATAATATGTTTATAGAGGGTTTAATCCTACGCGCAATAACCGAAGGGACCCGACGAAGATAGATCCTGTTTTAAGTGCGTGGCCAATTTATTTTTTCCTATACGACCTACATGTATACATCGTACGTGGGTCGTAATATAATGTTATCTACAGGATGTGATAAAAATATATCTCTTCCCCCCACCAAAAAAAAAAAGAAAGAAAAAAATTCGTATAACTTACCCAATTTAATTACCTACATCGCGATATCTATATCGCATTACTGCACATTTGAAGGCATACCTCCTGTATTGGATATAGGTATATTTTAATTAAACCTTCACTTTCATTCCTGGAAAATAATTTTGCTGTTGACGTGTCCTGTTTCAACACCGATCAAAAAGGATACAGCCGCTGTAGAAAACAGACGAGAGGCTAAAAGAACTGAAACTAGGGACGTTTCGGTCATGGAATTTTGGAGGAAGGTTCCAGAAGAAAAATACCTATACTAACAAGAGAGTGCACTATTTATATATAAGAGAGTGACTTATCTCAATATTTAAGACAACTTTAAGAGCGCCCGCAGAAATATCAACCGGGAGGGGACAGAGCCGTCCTAAAGGGGGGTCTCACCCTCCTACCCTGAACTTTGAAAAGCAGTCGGCAAATAGAAAAAGTCAATGGCTTTTTTTTTTTTTTGATTATTCACGTTTTGAATGAAGTGTCTTGGAACATTGTCGGAAAATTATACAGTAATGAATTTGTAGTGAATAAGTAATGTATTTTTCGGAATTTTAAGTCGGCAAAATATAAATTATTAGGATTTTAGTCGACAAAATGGGAAGAAAATTTATCACTTTTTTTTATTTGGCTTATTTCAAGTTTTTGATGAGACATTATTTTTTTTCATATTTTCACCCTCTCCCACAAAAAAAAACCTTTTTTTGGGACGGTCCTATGAGAGGGGGCACACTATTTATAAGTTATATACTTATATATGTATACACACATACACACACACACATATATATATATATGTATGTGTGTATATTTATATAAATCATAAGAAATAACATTCACAACAGTTTATTGTGAATAATATAAACCTGTCTTATCAAATACCCCTGCTTTTATAACATGTTCAGAATTTTGAAATAGAATTTATCAAGAATAATTATTTTGCGGAGGCTAACAAATCATTATAATAGATCATACAATATTTAACATTCCAAACTATTATGATTTAGTCTTATATAAATAATGATTTTTATTGAAAAAAATTATTTTTTAAAATACATCCTATACAATCATAGGCTCAAATCATTGTAATTAACGCTTAAGTTCATTAAATCGAATTATCCATTTGAACTAACTGATTGTCATTTAAGTGAACGCATGCAACCTGCACTCACTTACCAATTATCAGTCAAACTTACTAAACAACTAACAATAAAAATTAACACATGAAAAAGCACACCTCAAAAGTAAAACCTTTTTGCTCATTACTACTACTACATTTTATTGCATGTGTGATATTTTATTTATGATAATAAAAATCGGGGCAATTATGTACAATGCATTTACGTATTGTACAATAATTGAGAATCTTTTTTTCTACTCTTAATTCTAACATATTTTTCATTATATTTTGCGGCTCACGAGTCTCTTCTTGCTGGCCACCCCTGCTGTATTCTGAAATTGTCCATCATACTTGACCCGGGCTGGCAGTAAATTTACCAGTGATTTCTAGACGTACATATTGTAACAATCTGAGATCTTTTAGATTTTTCAATAAGTATTCGTAGATCTGGTCGCTTTAATAGGTATCCTCAAATGCGATTCAATGATATCTGGTGAACGAGCTGACTACGTGCTTGTAGAAAATGTGTATCGGTGAAATTAAAAATAAAAAAATACCCTATACTAATATTATAATATTATTAATTTTAAAATAGGCTGGATAATATTATGTTAAAACAATAAAACAACTGTACTTTAATCCTGTAATAACACATTTCGAAAACATTTTAAGATATTTTTCTTATTTAGCTCTTTATGTCAGGAAATTATATGCCTTACCCTATATTATATACAAGGTTCGTGCAAGTATGTGTTTAGTCGAAATTCTGTTTGTGAGTTCATACAATTTTTTAATATTGTGATTTGTATTGTTCCTTAGATCATTTTAGTTTTACATTTTTGATTAGCTTAAACTAATTATTTTATAGGTAAATTATTATATTTTAATCATCAAAACAATCATCATTAACTTTTAATTTAACTAAAATTTTGGTATAGCTAGTTATTATCATAATATAACGAGTTAAAAAGTTAGTTAACTTGACGAGCCTATGCCAGAAGTCCCAGAAGTAGGTAACAATAAAAGTCCAATTTTGAAAAAAGATCTAACAAACATTCAACAGCATGATTTATACCAAAATATGACCTAAAAACCTGTTACACTCTGTATATATTATTATATATAGATTATAGGTGTCTACTCTAAAATGAACAAACGTACAAACAATTTTTCATTCTTATTGTATTAAAATAAATTACAGTTATTTATCGTTATTTTACATACGCTACGAAGGGTTTGGGGCAAAACATCACTCGTCCCGTTCTCCCTCAAAATGTTTGAAATAGCGAATTCAAAGTCTATTACTCCTCGGGATTTGCAAAAACTAATAAAATTTATCAAGTTTCGCAATGTTTTGGGTGTGTGTTTTTATTAAAATATATACTATTGACTGTAGTAAATACACTTACGCAGATAATATAATAATTGATTAGAGTAAACTTGAAAGTGATTATATAAGAATATCGACCATGTTTTTCATTTCACGAGTTTAAACAAATTAGTACTATTTAGAAAGCCATTTTGTTTCAAATTAACGAGATATAATTAAAACATAAAGATAAATTGGTTTTCACATTCAACAAGTTTGGAATTAAAACAATTTAATATTCAATATTGATTGATATAAGCTTCTTCCTAAAATCCTATTTTTTTTTTAATTATACTGATTTTAAAATATTTTCTATAACTAAACTAGAAAAATTTATTAATTTTATAATAAACTTTTTTTTGAAATGAATTAATAATCCCAAGATCAGATAAGATAATCATTTCATGTTCATAATACAGCATTAATTAGATGAGCATTTTTAAAAGTATATAGTAATAACGCAATATATTCGCATATGCTGTATATTGTCAACAACTAATTAATATAATTAACTTTCAATATAATTGAAAATTGTTTAAACGTCAAAAAAAAAACTTGAGAAACTATTGTTAATTATTATTCTACTAAATCATGTATAATAGGTAGATATGTTTCCATATCGGGATCAACAAAATATGTCATGTGGACGTGATCAAAGAACATATAATATTATAATAATTTTTTTTATAAAAATTGGTCGAAATCAGCGGTTAAAAAATTGGCTTTTTTTTGGTTCTTGTTCCGGTTTTAATATAGAAATAATATTTTAACATTTAAATTTCAATTTGGATTTAAAAAACAATAATTTAGGGTTATGGTTAGAACGGGTAAATTAGACCTAAACTTCCAATAAATTTTAACTAAATATTGAATTATAACACTAAAAATCGATAAGGGTTAAAGTTCCTTAAGAAATAATTTAAATAATTCAAAATTCTAGATCAATTTTAGTGTTATAACTGGTTTCAAAACTAGGTTTTCATTACTCAATTCAAACTCCTAGTCAAAATAATTGAAAATTAAGTAAAATATAAAATTATCCTACAAGATAAAATTATTAAATTAATAACTAATTATTTTAAATGCTTCCTGACGATTCTCGAATTATTGGCAAACAGTTGCAAATTCATCTTCAGATTTTCTATTTTTAATATCCTCACGATTTTCGATCCTATGTGTGATCCATATTTATAACTCTCTACTTTCGAATCCCCTCGCTATATTTATCATTTATTATAATAGAAAAAAATTATCGAATGTACAAGTTTATATTAAGTCTTAACAGAAAAATATTATAATGATGTTTCATTTTCTTTATTCTGTTAGTAACCAAAATTAAAGCGGTGTTTTTCGTTTTTAATAAATATAAGATAAACTGTTTGGTATGCTTCGTGTAGTGCAGCAATTTCGTATTATAATAAATTCAAAAATAGTTTTCAAAAAATAAGTTAATTTCGGTTTACTTTAATTGAACGTAATCTTATTGTAGTTTGTGGGCGGAGTTCACCAAATACAAGAATGACTTTTTTTTTTTTGCAAAGTTTTGAATATTAAGATTTGTATCTTTTGGTGGAGTAAAATAAAATAATCTTTATAATATTGCAAACAAAATATTATTTTTTGTTGTATATACCTGCAATATATTTTAAATAAACGAATATATTATATATACAAAATAAAAATAAAAACTGAACTACTGTGATAAATAAAACGTATTATATCCTAACGCGTTTTATTCATTTTAATTTTAGAAACGACATTTTATAAGGGGAAAATGAATGATTTTTAGTCACATTCAAAGTAGATCTTTACTTTTAAATAAATAAAAAAATTTAGTGGATGACTAAAATCCATTTTACTTGATGAATTTGTAGTTTCACAAATATTGATTGTATATTTTACGACTAAATAAAGTAAATCAAATTAATATAATATATATTAGATATACAAATTTAAAAATCAATTTTTTTATTAACTACAATTGAGAAACTTCTGAAAATTGGATTTTTATGTCCAAGTTCGAATAAAACCTTTTGCCCATGCTTGTAACTCAACATTTGTTGTAACTCAAATAAAAACATATTTTTCTAATAATACAATAATATTTTTGAGTAATATTTTTTAATACTGCTACTAAAATTTAAAAAAGATGTCATTTTATAATACTTTTACTTTCTTTTAAATACAATAGACATGACATAATATAACAAAGTGTATTTTATTATGATATAATATGTTTTACAATAAAACTAATTGTTTTAATAATAAAATAAATCATTTAATTAATTTCTCATATGAATTATGGGACTTTTTATAAAATAGTATTTATTCGTATCGAAAAGAGCAGATTCACATATTTTCCGAATAAAAAAAAAAAAAAAACCTTGATTATTATTATTGATCAGTTTTTCAATATTTAAAATAAAAGAACAGTAATTTTTAGCTTTACTTTCTAGCCTTTTAACCATAGTTAAGTATAGTATCCGTAAGCAAGTCCGGCGTGTGTATAGCGTGTAGCGTGTCGGTTAACAGATTGACTGTATAGCGACCGTCATTGGCGTTGGAAAAATGAGAAATATCAATTAAAGTGTTTTTCTATGTTGGACACAGTGGCATTTCTTAAACACGACAGCCACGAGTTTTATTTTATTTTATTATTATATTTTTGTTATTACTATTTTTTTTTTTTTATTTTTTTTTTTATTTTTTTTTTTTTTTTAGGTATGCGAGTTTAATTTCTGTATTGCGTGTCTGCGATGATATTTCTAAACGAAAATGGAATATTTAAAAAAAAAATAATAATAATAATAATACTATAAAATGTATTTCTGTCGGGTTCCGCCAATAAATACAGTTGTACGATAGAAACTATTCGTTGGTATTGATTGCGGAAGTACAAGCGCAGGGCGATTTTTAACTTTTAACGATTATAAATTGTACAACGACGCTATAATAAGTAGGTATATATAATGCTACACAATTATTATTTATATATTAACCTATTTCATCAACAATAAAAATAATAATATTGTTCATCCTGTATTTATACACGTTTCAAAGAATAGGTTGAACACAACTATATTTGATTTGACGATTATTAATTGCCGTTTTTTATGGAAGCCCATATATCAATAATCGGTAAAAATATCAAAACTCCAAATACCCATGTTAATAATTTTCAGGCGTTGTTCAGAATAATTTTAAATACACATTAAAATCCATTCACCAAAAAATTATTCAAATAGATATTCGAAAAGTGTTGAGTCTAAATAATGAAATCTTGTTTAGAAAATATAAATATAAACTATTATTGAAATATGGATAAAAATCTACATAGTAACCTTTGGTTTTTATAAATATAAATATCAGGGGTTGAAACCGTTTCGATTTTTTCGAAAAAACGATTTTGGTCCCAAGAACGGTTTTGATTTTTTTCGAAAAACGGTTTCGGTTTAAAGAGCGGTTTCGATTTTTTCCTAAGAACGGTTTTGGTCCCAAGAGCGTTTTCGATTTTTTCGAAAAAACGGTTTTGGTTTAAAGAGCGGTTTCGATTTTCTCGAAAAAGCGGTTTCGGTTTTAAGAGCGGTTTCGATTTTTTCGTAAAAACCGCTCTTTAAACCGGTTTTGAAAAACCGGTTTCAACCCCTGATAAATATATTATATCGACTCAGTGGGTGCCCTCCCCTATAATCCATATATTTTTATTTTAGATTCGGAGATTATTATATATAGTTTTACAATGATGTGGGTTCTTTTTATGTATACAAAATTTCAAATAATAAGAGTCAAGTATTAATTTTCAGGTACTTTAAAAAGGTCATTTTATGATTTTTCTTAAGACTGTTGGAGCAAATAATTTCCAATATAGGTAATTCATTATCTAAGGAATGTCTTATGATATAGGTAGATGAACGTTAATGTTACTAATTAATGAGATTTAATCACTCTACATTTTCAGAAATTTTAAATGTTCCGTACACTTTTCCTAAATTTACCCCTTAGACTGGTTTGAAACTGATAAAAGAAAAAGATTTTCTCTTTATACTTTCGGTAATCCAATTTTAATTTTATCAAAAGATTTATATTCATTAATCTTTTTATTAGGTTATGTAGGAAAATATATAACGTTACACACACAACTTAATATTTAATAACATTATAGAACTTATTAAAAAGTTAAAAACTTATTATTTTTTAGATTTTTAAATATTTTTTTTTCAAAATATATTGATTTCTTATTAAATATTTAAAAAAATATATATTTTTTTCCTACATAATCTAGAAAAAAACTTATAAATTTATAAATATAATCAAATCAGTGATTGAGTAACAGAAAGTATGTAAACTAATTATCTGCTTATTGGTCAAAAATACAAAATGTATATAGGGTGCTCCAACAGCTTTAAGCTTAAAGTAAAATTACTGAAAATTAAAATAAACTGTTATAATTCTGAAAATAATTTATCTAGAAACTTTAAATTAACACTATATTTTATGTATACCTATATACACCTTTTTTTTTTTTGATGGAAAGTGTCGAATAGAAGTATAGATTTTTAGGTACCTATATATGTTTCTTTTTAGTACCTATTATAGAGGTCATTTTTCATTTAGTAGTTTTCTTAAAAATTGGAAATTACAAATTATAAAACAATGTTATTTCGAACTCCGGTTAGAATCGTCTTGTGCTTTCAAATTAAAAATAAATAAAAAGGTGCTAAATACTAGCCTAAATAATGTTCAAGATAATATTAGATAAGATAAATTTATTCAAAAAATATAAACTCAAAATACTCTGCATGTAAAATGTAAATACTATCCGGTCTTATGAATGATAATTCCAAAATTATTTATTTACTTCAGGATATAAATTACAAAAAAAGTTATTAAAATATAAATATAGGTATTTAAAGAAATAAGCCTGTTGTGTTCTATATTTTATATTATAATATAACATATAACACATTTACTAATAAACTAAGTTAGGAACTTCTATTTTGCAAATCTATGTTAACATTTTAGGCAACATAAAAATCCAAAGAATTTACAATATAAATCTATTTTACATAAAATACAATGCGTTGTGGAATGATTTCAAATCCAAAGTTTTGATTTTCCATATTTTTATATTTTTATTTCTTACTGTTTTCAATATTATTTTTTTCATATTAAAAAAAAAAAAAATAATAATAATAATATGCGTAACATAATATTATATATTACACTAACGTTCAACAGACGCCCAAATCAGTTATTATTTATTTTTCTATCCAAATTTTTTAACTATAAAATGTTTTTGTTTTTATTTTAAAAAATTTGACTATACAATAATAATATTATTCCAATAGCAATAATAATCTGATTCCATGTTGATATATGGACGTTTATTGACGAAAAGTATAGGCCGGAATACAATTTTATGTTTTACATTCACGAAAATGGTTAACTAGTAAATAATAAACTTGATTTTTTTTTTTACGTTTTCAACATTATATTTTAATGTTTCAATAAAACAATTTAATTAATATTTATAAGAATCAACAAAAATAAAAATGAAAAACACGTATAATATATTTATGATTTTATTTTAACAGAAATGGTAACGTTTGAACATAAATTTTTTTTTTATTGTTATTTACACTATTTTAGTCGCATTTTTACGTCTTATCCCTTTGTAATGCAGCTGCAAGTCTATTAATGGTAATGGTAAACCGGGATTCGAGATATCAGGCTACCAAAATGAATGACCATAGTAAATAATCGTTTGATTCGTAAAAATGTGTTTGTTGTTTACAATATGTACTTAGTACAATAAGTACTCGATCCTTGTGTACTTTTTTGATATTCTAAATACTTTTGAAAACAGTTTTGTCCATATGTGTTTCAAATCATTTGAAAATTACAATTTCCGTGTATATATATTATTTTTAAATACTAAATACACTACTATAGTATTATTTTACACTTTATGATATCGATTCCTAAAATAATAAAAAAAAAAGGTACCTATAACTAATGATTGGTATATTATATAAATATTACAAAATAATTCAAAACATTATTTCTTGGAAACAAAACAAACCTATAACTGAGTTGTAATTATACTTGTCCCTACGACCCTTCCCCTATTTATCGTTCCAACGACACGATTTACAGCACTTCAATATAGCTAATTATATAGCTTTTACCACATATTTATATTGAAATCATACAATCTATTTTCGCGTAAATTTGACGACTAAATAAAGAGATAAGGATACTAAACACGTCAATAATAATTTATTAGGTACCTAGGTATTATTTATTAAATATTCGCGTATACTGAAATTTTGATATTAGTCCAACTGCCCCAAAAGTTATTAGTTTCAGGGACATTGTTTGAGGGATTCAGGCTATACTTTGGCAGCCCAATTATTTTTTTTCAATGAGTCAATGGCCCTCATTAAGTCGTTATAATAATCGCGTCGATATTGTAAAATTAAAAAGATAATCAGGCCATCGAAATGGACAACAGGCTATTGTGACGCCTATATGGCTATATATCCCCCCCCCCACCGATGGAATGAAAAAAGTGACATACTCATATATGCGAATGACCTTTTTTTATGCTTATTAAAAAAAAAATAGGTTTCGAGTTTTTAGGACTTCATTTTGATATTGAAACTAGTCTGCCGGAACGAAAAGTTGACACACTTTAAATGTTTGTATTCCTATTTAAAAACTGAAATTACGCCCCTGATTAGTTTAACTACTTACCGACTTTATCTATATTTGTATATGTATGATTACATAATATTAATATTATTATAAAAATTCAAATACGATTTGACGAACTAAAAATTTTCGTAGTACTTATTATATATACGTATATTTATTAGTGTTTATATTCTTATTGTCTACCCGTGACCCGGTCATTTTTAAATATTTAAGGACAATTAAATATTAAAACAATTAAAAAGCGTTTAAAATATAAAAGTATATTTTCTGTTTTAATAATAAAATCGGAAATTTGTATGTGAATTTCAAATAGGTAATTTTCAAAAATATATTTTCCATTAAAACATGGGAATATTAATTTTTTAGGCTAATACTCGCTTTTAGGGACTGGCCACAAATTTACCAACAATCATGATAGTAATTATTAAACTTGTGAGTATAATATATATCTACACCTTTGCTGTAGATATAAATCGTAAATTCGATAATAATATTAAATATTTTGTGGAAACGGTTTTACAAGTTTGGCAACAAGATAAGCATGGAACGTATAAGCTTCACCGCTTCGGTACATGCACGATTTTTTCCTCGATTAATTATTATTTTCATCACACCTATATAATATTTTATAAATATGGCCTTTAGGTAAATACTTGGATGCGTAAAAATAAATATGTATAAAACATTATTACGGGGACTTTGAGATAAGATTACATGGCTAGTAGATTAAATATTACTTCAACCTGTTGTTTTAACGCTCTGGATGGATTTAGCTGAAAATAATCAAGTTTATACTAATTTATCCACTCGCGTCCGGCCGGAACGAAACTCGCGCGTTTGCCTTGGAGCAAAGTTATTCCTGAATGAACTATTGTCCCTTTTGTGAAAAAGATATTTATTACGTGAATTTCAAAAGAGCTGGAAAAAGTCACGCGAAACACGTTGCCGCGAAATTGAAAATACCGTCAGAAAGGGAAACGGAAAGAACGAGTGAAAAAGGTTAGAAGCTCGATTTTTTTTTTTTTTTTTTTCATTTTTGAGTGGGCTCCCTTATCCCGGTTAGCGTTTTTCCTAATCTCAGTGAAATTGGTTGTGCCATTCATCTTAAAATAAATAACACCAGAACATGTTTATATATATATACACACATAAGGGTAGGTATATGCAATTGACTCGGGTTGACATTTCTCTTCTCGTGGGACTTCTGTGAGCACTACGTCCACGTCTATATATAAACCTGGCAGAATTTTGGAGAAATTGGTTTTTCGGTCAGTCCTAAGACTATGTATATGCTACATAATATATTAGTTTCAATAAGGATAGATGAAAGAATAATAATAAACCAACGGTATGAATAATGTCAAAGGTTCTATATATTATATAATATGCGTCTCCTCGAGGGAAATATCAAGACGATATTTTTTAATACCAACATATTTTTATTAAAAAACCACTGTCTGGGTTTTTCTTTCTAGAAGTTTTTTAAACACATGTTTAAACATATGTCGAGCCTTCATTATACAAAATATAAACAAACGCTCTGCGAAATTTGTTACATAAATCCCGCATAAATCTATTCAAATCCTAAACGATTTTATTATCTCTCATCTCGTCTTATGGATATAACGGTATAAAAATAATATTCTCTTGGCAGACCTTTTAAAATATTATTTTTAGAGATTATTTAATACATCGCCTAAAACAATATGGCAGTGTTTTGTTACTATATATCATTGCCCGTGAAAATAGAAACATCAGAGCCTAGAAAACATTAATCATTTATAATAAATAACAAGAATAATATGCACTAGAAATACAAAATTAATTTCTGATATTCCAAATTTTTTTAAATTTATAGGATTTTAAATGATAATTATTAAACTTATATTACATAGAAATAATTTTTTTAAATGTCCTAAATATTTAAGAATTATTTATTATATATTAAAAATATTAATATACGATGTTAGCACAACTGTAAATCTTCGACGAAAATCTCTCAAGTTCATTGCTCAATGAGCGACTTCCTTTTCGGTCAAAGTACCTTTTCTATATTCATTTTTGTTCAGTAAACTATTTTAGCTATCAATAAGCAAATAATCTTTTTAAATTTTGGTTGTCAAATATACAAACATAAATATATAAATAATATATCAAATATATATATTATTTTATAAATATACGTATATACTGTGTACCTACCTATACCTAAGAGAATTGAATAAGTAATACAAATTATTATAATTATTGACAATCAAATTATAAAATGTTGTAAATGTAATGAATTTGTATATATATGACAACCTAATATTGTATTATTAAATATTGCTTTAAATTATATTTAATAAGCCTGTTGTAAGTACCTATTTTAACCTAACCGACAATCAAATTATTACACTTTTCAACTGTACATTTGTGTATATTTTTATTTTATTTATATTATTTGATAACAAAATATATACTTTTAACATTGCATAAAAAAATTTTAATATAACTGTGTAAATTTAGTAATATGTAATAGTAATATGCATATGTATATTGACGTGTGTACATAAACTGTATACAAATATGGTATAATATACAATTACTATAAACGACATGTTGGTATAATGGTAACCAAAATAATTTACTGGCCTGGCCGACAACGGATATGACGAAATGGCCCAAAAAATGAAAGGTTCATATTAGCGGAAACAAGTTACTTCCTTTTTCATTTTTATCAACTTACGGTCATCTTAAACTATTAGGTAGTATTGTAAATATTAGATTTCTTTCATTTTGAATATACGTTTTTTTATATCTCGTATATTATGAGTATTAATTATTTATAATAACATTATAAATATATTATGTGTTTTTGTACTTAACGTAAATTGTTATTTTATTTTATAATTTATAAAAAATGTTCGAACCGGTACTATGTATTATATAAAATGAGCGAGATGATCATTTTCCACTGATTCATTTTCCCGCCAAATCAAAAAAAAAGTAAATTCCCTTTTTCGTAAGCCCAATAATCTACCGGCGATTATATACAAGATATTCAAAATTAACATTTATTATTGAGAAATCGTTATAAATTTCAAAATGTGGAGACATATTTTATCGTTTAGTTACGACATAAAGTAAATTATATCTATATATTTCAAATTTAAAATTAATAAATTCAAAACATTTAATATAAAAATAAATATATTATAAAAATGAAACGGTGCCTGAGTATTTAAAAATAGATTATAGGTTACAACTAATTTTAACCATAAGTCATCATCTGATTACAAAAGAGTAATTAATTACATCTAATTCAAATATCATAATATCACAAATATCTAAATCAAATACTTTGACGATTAATTTTATGTAACAAATTGCGATATCAATTTTTGCCTCTTTTTTTTCCTTCTAAAATAATAAATTCATGCTTATATGTAGGTATATATATTTTTTTTGTTACAAATTTCATAAAATCTATTACTACTAATATTGATATGAATTGTGTGTTATTCAGAGGTGTGAAATTTATATTTTTATATTTTTTTTTTGTCAATGTTATACTTAAAACAATAAGTATATGATACACGATAATGATTCGGGGCATATTATATTACCAATATTTAGGTAAATATAATATTAATTGTATAATAAATTTTTATAATAACTAATGCATGAAATCAATTGCTAAAAGTTAAAAAAAATTTTTTATTAAAAATACAAAATGCACCTACATCATTTCACGAACTGTTGTTTTTGAATTAATAATTTAAAATAATGAATAAGAGTTTTAGAACGAAATTGTTACCTAAGTGGAATACGGTATTAGACATTGCCTTACTTTTAGGATAGTAGGAAATAATTATATTTTGTGTAGGTATATTTTCAATTTTATCTAATGAAATACATTTATGTCACTGTGGACCACGCTATATCTCATTCAACAATCATCCCTGCAGTATACTAAGACATTTTCCGATTTCACTTTTATAATACAGTTTAATCAATTCAACATATAATAATATTTATATTTTCACGTTTTACAATAATTTACAACAATTTCCTAAATTATAGTAGGTATTTAAAAAGTTACATAATACGGATAATAAAGTATCTACGTCCAAAATAGGTTAAAATATTTTTATATAAAATAAAGTCATTAGAGGGAAATATTCTTTTTTCAGTTAAAAATATCAATTTTGTCTAAATAAATCTAGGTATACATTAAATACCCTTGCTAAATACATATTTCATAATTTAAATTATCATTTAATCTATTTTATATTAATTGCATAAAACATGAACTAATGTCCGAATACCATTAAATATTATATTGATTTCATTTCTGTATAGTAGAATAAGTATAGTTATATTTTAATAAAATTTTGTTTATTCAAACATTATGATGATTAAAATATTATTCAGTAAACAATTTACAAATAGTTATTCAGTGTTGTATAAAAACAAGACCCGAGTTTAACAAATGTACAAGCAAGATAAAATATAAAGAAGGGGGTAGGGAAGATTTTTTTGGTCATCGCTGTAGTCAATATATATATATATATATATGTCAAAACTCG
This sequence comes from Pemphigus obesinymphae, assembly GCA_025469235.1. NCBI lineage: Eukaryota > Metazoa > Arthropoda > Insecta > Hemiptera > Aphididae > Pemphigus > Pemphigus obesinymphae. The sequence continues at coordinate 45,950 of JAIPRL010000418.1, forward strand.
AATTTTAATCCACTCTAAGACGATAATAGGAAAAAAAAAATGAAAATTCAACAAATTTGATAAAATAAATTGTTTTAACGTCAATAAAACTACAATGTAAAGTACATTGTTATTTTATTTTACTTTTTTACCAAGACATTTTTCATTGATAGCACATATACAAACACATCGTTTTTTATTATGTATTCTCCTATATATAATATATTACGTATGGAATGGTATATTTTTATCTCCAAAAATATATCGGTTTCGTCTTTTTCTTTTTACGGATATTATACATTTATTCAGGTATGGGTACATCGTTAGTTCAGCAGGTTAGAAATTTATAATAGGTCTCGAGAGTCCCAATATATAATATGATAAAAGTGTGCACGCGGTTATATAGGTTTACGCTTTACGCACATTTTTTTTTTCGGTTTTGTATATTTTTCTTTTCGAAATTGGAGAATTCTTTTTCAATAATTTCCCTTCGTTATAATATATACAATATGATAATATATTCTACGTAGCCACGTAGGTGCCTTTATATTATAATTTTTATACACATCACACCTCGTGGCTTTAATGACGTTATTTTCTCCTTTTGATATCAAAGAGTTAGCGGCTTTTTTTTTTAGAATAATTAAACTTATACATATTTTATAATTATTTTTTCTTCGTGTTACGTTATACCTCCCATCTGTTTAATAACTATTGTATTATTTTATTATGAACGCATTTGACACTGCAAGTGTTTGCTATCTATACATGTTATAATATATAAACTACAAGTTCAGCGAATATAATATTATCATGAATATATATACGAGATGAGTCGCCTCGGTGATAATTATAATTTGCATATTCTTAGGCGTTTTATTTGATAATTTTTGTGTTCAACAACTCGATAAAATCGATATTGTTACTTTTACAGAACTAACAATATTGTTACCATTATTTTTTTGTTGGTTTCGATTTTGATTTTTTAAAAGGGTAAATAGATAATAAATAAAAAGTGGTAACATCAAAGTTCTAAAAACATACTTACAAAATGTATTTGAAATGGTATTCAATTACTATTAAAAAAAAGTATTATAAAATATACTACCTACTTGAATTTTAGTTTCGAAAATGTATTTTAAATAGTTTTTATAGGTACCCGAAAAGTTCAAAAATAAAATAACTCGCAAAAATTAAATTTAATACCGATTTTTGTAATAATAATTTTATTCAGATAGGTACTGAATAAAAAATCAACAAATAGTATTTCTAAACATAATATGAAGTCATAATAATTTTATTTTTATGTGTAATCAACGACAAATTATATTTTTTTAAACAAATATAAATTTTAATTTTGGTTTCAAGCCTTGGTTTATCAATATATATTTTACATTCATGTATTTCGAAATATTAGGTTGACATACTATATTACGATTTTTATAACTCTTTTCAAAAAAATGTAGTACATTTTACAAATTTTGTATGTCCACCTCGAATGTCGTATGTATGCAAAGCGTAGGTACTATTTTAAAGGAAACTAGTCCAATAATATTGATAATATTTTTGCCGCATATGACGGAAAATAATACTAATTGAAACCGAATAATAATATGAAATATCAATATCAATATATAATATAATGTGAATAATAATTGACATCTAACGATATATATATTATCATTTTGATTATATTTTAAATTGGCAGACATGACGTTTTCAGACGAATAAATATTAATTGTATTTATTGTATTTAATAATCATATTATTAAAAATAACAATAATAATATTTATAATAAATTTGTTAAAAAATGTGTACGTGTTATTATGGATTTTATCAAAATTAAATATATTTATAATTGCTTAATTTTTATTTTTATAAAATTTCATTATTTAGAGCAATGATCATCAATCACATATTCAGTGCCCTTCCGTAATAATTAACAATGAGGTTAAAAGAAATCGTATATTAGCTTACCAAATATCTAAAATATTTTCATATTTTTTTTCGTTTTTATAAGCCCTTGGTCTAAAAAGCAATAGCCAAGAGAGGATATTTCGGGTTAAAACTCCTCTTCATAGTTTTGTTTTGAAATACCATTTATAAAAACCATTTTATTAGTTTTATAGCTTGTCAACCAATATATATAAAATCTAATTAATATGTAATAATAAAATAGTAAAATTGTGTATAAGTACAGTGTACATTTTTTTTATCGTAGTTCAGACTATATCTCGAGGAGTAAAATTTTTTTAAAACATTTTTGTAAGCTCAATTCTATAAAACATTTATTATTTACCCCACCCCTTCCCTTTATTTGTTAAAACAATATTCATTTTCCACTTTCAAACAGTAGGTAGCCTGTATGATTTATATTATAAATTCTCAAAATTTAAATTTAACTTTTAAACTATATACCTATAACAACTTTAAAACTTTGTGACATTAATATTGTGAAAATTTTAGGTACCTATCTATTTTATCGTGTTGGTAATATTGTAATATGTACCTATAGCTAATATTTTAATTTATAAATACTGAAAAATGTTAAATCAGCGATTAGTCACACTGACGAATATTCAATCGAATCTTGAAATGAATTAAGAACAATAACAATTGTTCATAAAAATTACCGTCTTGATGAAATCCATTAGAATATTCAGAAAATTAAATTCTTTAAAGTGACTAGCTTGTGATTTAAATATCAATAGTTACTTAAAGTCATGAAAAAATCTATTATAACTGAAGTATATAAAAAAATTAGATTTAAATTTTATTATTATTTGTGTATTAATATTTACGATGAGTAAATCCTCGTGGTCGGACACACAGTATAGTGGCTGCGAGCCCTAAGGACGTTCGGGTGCGTGTGGGTGTTATGCGTGCGCGCGGGTAATCAAGACGACAGGAGTGCAAAAGTTGCATGATAAAAGTCATTTTGTAATAGCCGTTGACAATATTCGTCTTGCCAATTATCACCGACTCGACAGTGCATACGTAATATTTCATTTTAAACATAACTGGCACGACTTCTCGGCAACTTGAAAAGAAAATGTAATATTAATAATCTATTGTAATCTCTTGTTTTTTTTTTTCTTGGTTTACCAGCGAAAATATACTATATAATCTATATATATACTGTTTATACATCATCGAGCAGTAACGATCATAGAGTAATATAGAGGGACTGTTGTATACCTATCTCGCTTGTGTTCATGATGAAAGTGTCAGTTTTCACAGTCTTACCATATCGGCGACAAAATATATATTGTGTGAAAATAATATGTTTTGCCAACTTGTTTAATTTAGTGCGAATATCACTATCAGGGTTATATTTAAAAATATCCCGTCACTTTCCGATTGCTTTCCAATTGAATTGTTTATCATAGTTTTGTGTTATGTTGTATTATATTTATACTAATAATATATTTTATTTAGAGTAATAAACGTTATCAGTAATTATTATCTATCATAAAATAATTACCCTGTGTATATTCTGCAACATTAGATATTTTAATCGCGGTCATACTGTTTTTTAGGGACACTTTGTATGTTACAACTATTTGTATTTTTAATAATATTATTTATTTATCATTATCAATATTTCAGTGATGTTGTCGTGCCCGTGAGTAATATTATTGTACACGTTATCACCAATGTTCGAATTTAGGGGGGAGTGGGTGCGCAATAGAACGAAGCTCCGTTCTATTTTATAATATTTTCAGAGCACCTTTACTAATCATTTTTTACAGTATACGAGTTACATAGTTTGAGGGATCGCTCATTTATTGAAAGCCCGAAAGTATTTTTTCAATTTGACCACTTATTATCACATATAGGGTTTCGATATGTCCCGGTTTAGCCGGGACACTACCGGTTTTGAGCGTTACGTCCTGGTGTCCCAAAAAAGATTTTTGAGACGGCTAATCGTCCCGGAATCTAACTTCGATATTTAATATTAACATTTTTCAATATTTACTAATGAAAAACATGTTTGAAAATTATATAATTGATAGAATTACACATCTATTTTCCTATAGTCATGGATATTATACAAACTTACTCCAAAATATGCGGTTATTATTTAGAATCGTATAAAAAAAAAAAAAATTAATAAATATTAATTTTAAAAATTAAATTTGTAATGTTAATTAGTATAAAAAAAAATTTTTTTCGAAAAGTATAAAATATATGAAAAATTGTTTAAAGAACAAAATGTCAAATGTGAAAACGTTACTTTCGACATTGGTTATCACTTATTAACTTTTATACATTTTAATGAACTATATATAAAAGTAATATAGATGGACGTTGAATTTTCTTTTACTTAAGTTTTGACAACTATATCAAATTTTTAAAATTTGTTTTTTTAAAAAAAGATAACAATAAATAAAAGGTCAAAAAATGTAAAAAAATAACTTTTTAAAGAACTTTCCTGACCATTAAAAAACATTATAAATATTTAAATATTTATAATGTTTTGATCGATGATTTATATGTTGCAAAACGTTTTGTTATGAGAACAGCGCATTCCTTCTAAAATTTCCCTTAAGCTATTTTCCTGTGCTTTAGTAAATGGTATCCTGGAATACGAGTGTTATATGAGACCCTCGTAAAATTAGGGACTCTCACCAAATTGAACGTGTTCGACGACAGTTTCTCAGGTTCGAAGGTCCTGTATTAGATATCTCTCACGCACAGCTAACTCAAGTTCGTAATAAATAACGTATTAGTTGGGAAAATTTATTCGCCTACTCTCCTGTCACTAATAAATTTTAACGTTTATCGACGGCCAGTCTGATATTGCATCCCTTTTTCCAACTTACTATCCATTACAAACTATATTTGTCCAATGAATCTATTAAGCACATGTCCATGAACAATGTTGATTCTACCTTTTAAATTAAATAATTGTATCATTTCCATTTTAGTATACTATCTATATATTGTCATACATATTCAGTTGTATATGCCAATGTAAACTTATATTTGTTTCCAAAAAGGCTCAGCTCATTTAATCATAAAATAATTGATATAACTATTATGTAAACATTGATTATCGTGTAAATAGATAATGGTATGAAATAATAACGTCAGTAAGCTATCTAATATTTTATATATTATACATGGTTATTGCATCATTTGTTAATTTAACTCATTGTATTTTTTTAATGTGCATCGCCAGATACGTATTTCACCAACGAGCAAGGTTTGGCATCATAAAAGTTTTTCTATTTCCGTTTCAGTTTTATTATAATAATATTTTAAGATTTTGGTTCAAACTTCGGTTCTGGCTTTTAAACTTCCACTAAAAATTAACTAAGAGTAAAATTATAACATTAATTAATAATATAAGATAATTAATTAAATATTTCTGGTTCGTTTTGAGGTTTGTAACATTTTCTAACTGAGTATAATAACTGGTTCCTCGTAATTCCATCCCAACATTTGTCCTCAAATAAAATATTATACCCCTTTATTGATTATTTATTAGGTACTTTTATTTATATTTTTAGTATTTATAATTTGAATATTTATTATGCAAATTTAAGTATAAGTAGGTATCTAAATACTTTATACTTCTATAATATTATTATTTTTAAGACTTTATATATATATATATAATTGCTACTGTTCGATAATATCATAATATTATTTTTCATGCGTTGATATTTTATAATTTTTAAATCGACTTATCGATCAAATTACTCAGTATATTCTTAGGTCATCGTGGTATGATTAAATATGAATTTTTTCACGTCCTAATTGTTATCGACATTATTGTTTTGTTTTTAAACATGGCTTTGAAAACTGATAATGCTCAGTTATATTTTTTATAAATATCAATAAAAAGTGTCCCTTTCGTTAAAATATTCCAAACATATATTTATTGATCATTATCTGTTTTACAAAATATATTTTATACATGTAATTTTACTTTAATTTTTACCAAGAAAAAAAATTATGAAAAAAATTGAGGATCATAAAAAAAATACCGAAATCATTTTTCAAAGATAGATAAAAATAAATTCAAGGCATAAGATTAAAAGCTATAAAAATATAAAACGAATTTATACAAGTTATTAAGATATTTTGTTTATAAAATTTAGGTTTATAAAATCTAAAAAAATTAATAAAATAAAGTATTTAGTATAGTATTTACTTTATTATCATTATTATTATCAAATTATTATTTAATTAATTATTATCATTTGGAATAAAGTTGGTAATTATATTTTGTAGATTCAAATCCGAAATTCAATATAAAAGTTATTTAATTGAGGAACATGAATATCTAAAATCGAAATTGAAATCTCATCCGATATAAATAAAAATCAGTCATTCAAATGGAAATCTAAACCATAATTTCCTAAAAACCAATAGGTACATGAAATCAAATCAAAATCGAAAAAAAATTTCAACCCCTGCTATATAGAAAAATATAGATATCTCAATTAACTATTTATAAATTAGTAATGGTTTCAAAAATTACCATAAGTATGACTCACTGTAAAAATACAAATAAAATGCAATTTGAATACTACAAATTAGAAAAAATCAAATAGTAACTCACACTTTTTTAGTTTTAGATAATGTTAAAATATGATTCATTTTTGTTATATTATAAAATTATTAATGCTACTTTGAATATTATTTGCCCACGTAAATCCACAAACAATAGAAATAGAAATAAATAATGTTTTTTTTATATATATATATATATATATACGTATATATAAATAGGTTGGGAATTAACGAGTTAAAATGTTAAAGTTTGGTTTTAATTGAGTTACGGAACGAATTACTTTTATTTTATAAATCGTAATTTAATTTACCGAATCAACTTTATTCTAATAAATACCAACTATAGTATATATAATAATTATTATAATAGGTTTAGTTATATTGATATTCCTGAGCAAAAAAATTGTTTTAAACATTTTTAACAAAAATTATTTTCTTTTGTTCACATAGATATGCAGAAATAATTAATTACGTGTACCTATAACTATATATAGATTTAAATATTTATTTTTTCGTTTAATCTACTCTTGAATAATTTTTTTGAGTTTTCAAATAAAATTTGTAATTTCATTTAGGTACCTACCTACGTATTAACTATATAAACTTTGGAAATTTTTTTAATTAGAATTAGAATAACGTACGACTACATACGTACCATTTCTCTGTAATTTTTTCTTATGTTTGAAAAAACTACCGAGAAAACGATAGCTATCTATCACAGTGATTTTTTAGTAAGTCAAAATTCCGGAATTCTTGTAACTTTTTTAATTCTACTAAAAGTTTTTATTACACTTGTAGCATTTTCAAATGGATATCATCTTGGTGAAAACTGAATAATTATACAGTTCAGACAAAGCTGTATTTTTTAATAGATATTTGAAATGTTTTTACGATTTTATAGTCTTGACATCTGCATCGATACAATAAAGAAGTCTATTATTGGACCGCAATCAGTCAGAAGTACGCTTTCTTTAAAAAGTCTTCATTTTAAAATAGTTTTGTATTTTTCCTGTTTTTATTTCACAAAATTTGAAATTTTTATTCTGAAAACTCAAATACAGTCTATCTAGTGGAGCATACGAAGGGGTGTAGGAATATCGGTCGAATCTTCTATTATAATGGGTGGTGGGTGGTAGACTAATATTATTCCAATATTTTGTTTACAAACTACATAAATATGAATTTTATTAAAATAACAAAATTGATTACAAAAATTGTTTGAGTATATTAATATAGTGGGTATATCATAAAAATGTATCGACACTACTTGCAGAAAATGAGTATACGCCACCGAGTCCATACATATATACCAGTATTTGGATTCTATAGTGTAAAAATACTTTTAAAATATTTTTTTATTATTCTGAATACATTTTTCGAAAGCAATTTTATATATTCTGAACACTTTTTAAAGAATTTTTCGCGAAAAAAAAAAATACTTGAATACTAAATAATTCTCAAGGGTACTATCAAGTAGTAAATGCTTGAAAATTCAATTTTATCAAATTGTCACATTAAGCCTATTATGAAAATGTCATAATTTTAACAGAATACCAACAATTATTTTTCAAATAAATTATATATGGATATCCAATGTTATAAGTAGGTAAATATTATTGAAATTCGACGATCCGTTTTGACAATTTATTCCTTCTAAATTGTAATTCCAACCAACATAACAGTGAACGAAAACTGTCCGTTCTTTTTTGTTCCGATATAGATTATTTTTTTTAAATTTCAAGAATACATTTACTCGTTCAAATAGTGATTGTTCTCCCCTCCCCCTTCGAGTTATCAAGACCTGGCCGTATATACAGTTGTATTGACGTGTTTGACGATGCGTGACGGTCGCCACCGTCATAGCCGTATAATATATGTGTAGCTTAAATACTATATTAAAACACGACACTACCTATATAATCACGTGATTATTATTATTATTATTATTATTAGACGTGTGTTATATTAATATGGCGACAACGACATCTGTCGGTGGTGAAAAAACAATATCTATATTTTTTTAATTTATTTCTTCAATGAAGATAATGAGTACTCACAAAACAAGTTCGTGTGGGGTCCCATGAGTTCACAAATTAAAATAAAATAATTATCTATTAAAAATAACAGTAAAATATATCATGTAAAATATGAAATAATATAATACGTGTTATACTACTTATACTATACGGTTCTGTAAAATTTCTTATAATAGCCATTAGTGTCAGTTATGACATTTGAGATGCGTTTTCACTTATTTTATGAAAAAAAACATGTTCTGATGCAGGGGAGGTCCACACATTTATAACCGATCATTGTTTTTAAGAAAAACATTTTTTTTAAATTTTTTCCCCCTTTTTAGAATTTTTATTGAATATCTCCACATTCTATATTTCAAAATATAATATATTCGGAAGTGCGAAGGATACGTCTGGCCCATTATTGTAATATCATAGAATAAACGAGACGATTTTGGTATTTCGCCAATTCAATGATGCACAGGCGAAGGGTATGGGATTGTTTCTCGCAGCAAAATTCATTCTGATGAGATCATTTTTTTCAGCCCTATGTTGATCCTTTTTCATTTCAGTCAAAAAGGAAAAAAATATCCGATAAACGTTATAAAAAGTCCATAAAGAGAGTTCAAAATATCTACTTATATTTATGTGACATACATTGGTCAAGGGCCAAAATTTAACAGCCTCCTTAACAAAAAAAAAAAAAAAAAAATAATGAAAATAAAACATATGAGCAAAATTGGTAGATTTTATATTATTATTCGTAAGCTGAATTTACTACTAAAACGTCTCTACTTTTGAAATGTTTCTGATTTTTTAAAGGATTTAATCAGTTACAGCTTTAAATATTGGCTAATCTCTATTGGAGGAGAAAGGGATAATGATAACAATATACGATAATGTACTGATAATAATATACAATTTGCAAGAATGCTGGGTATTCAGTTTTTCTGTTTCATTGTTTTACTTTTTCATAAAAATGTGTTTGATTATTCCACAACAACACCGTGACCCCGACGTATATATTATAAACATGGTGTATATATATACATTACCGTACACGTATAAACGTCACTCCGAGCTTACCGTGATCTAATGCGCGCGTATATATAATACAAAGTTGGTCATGGAGAAAAAAAAATAAGAAGAAAGGGACATGGCGTACATATAAAACGCGTAATGCGTTTTAAAACGGAACGGCGGTAGGGTCGGGATGGTGATCGCGACGGTAAGGAATGCAAATCGACCAGAGCATTCGAGGGCGTACCAGGGTGGGTCAAAACACGTCCCAGAATATCTCTCTCGTTAATAATAATTGTATTTGTTAAAATACGTTTTTTTTTTTTTTTTTTAACACCTTGACCCCTCAAAAAAAATAATATTTCACCACCAATTTGGTATGGTACATATTTCATATAAATAATATAGAAACACAACTAAAAGATGTCAAAAACGAGACATAAAACATTAAATATATTAAATAATAAACCCCGTGGATCTTCCAAATACGTGCCTGTTAAGTGTTAACACATACATTGATTGGACACTATCTTTGATAAAAATAACCATAACAACTCGAAAGGTCCTGTATTGCGTCCTTGCGTCCTGTATTTGAATCAAGTGTTTCAACCAAATGTTGGAAAAGTCATATTTCTACTGTATTTTCAAATACCTACCAGTTTCATATGATCCTTATTAATTTATAATATTTAAAATATATCATTATCTTTACATAATTTCCAACTAATAATTAAATATGAAAATGAAAACAACAAAATTTTAATATACTGATTTTATGTTATATTTTAAATATAATATATCCAATGAATGGACAAGGTATGTATATAATTTCTTGATAACTAATTTAATCTAGTTACTATATTAAGGACGTAATTTTAAATTATTTCTTCTGTTGTTTTGCTCTTTAATTTCCTCTGTAATTAGTTTAAAAAAATTTTTGATTCTTATTTCACATAAAAATTATTTAAGTTCTAAATCGTCTTAATAGGGTAGTTATTTTTATTTCCAACTTGTGATTTTGAATGGATTATATTTTGAGTTTTAAAACCCCTAAATTTAATCATTACTGAATGAGTAATAGTGAATCTAGATTTTAGATATTCTAAATGAATTACAGTCTCAAAGTTGTAAATCTTAAAAAGTGCTCCCCTCAAAAATTTTAAAATACTAAATCCAAATCTTTTAGCTATAGACCCCTTATTATTTTTTTTATTATCACTTTTAAATATAATTATTAATAAAATTATTTAAGTTTTACCTCATATATTATATTATAGATGCAGGTTTTAGGATATAATAAATATCATAATGAAGTATTTCTATTACTGCACGAATTTCCCCTTAAAATTGCATAAATTATATTATTCAAAGTATTTAAATATTTTGATTTTCGTGTTTGAAAATAGTTTTGATATTTTCCGGATTAATTGGTTTTTTGAAGCGGTATTAATTATTTTTCACTCCCTGGTATTATTTGATCGAAACTAACCTATATATCAATAATTATAGAAGTAATTACGAGTATTTTTAAATGAAGTATGTACCTACTGACAAGTTGTTATTAATTATATTGTTATTTCAATACTATTCATCATGTACAAATTTCATTTCTATTTTTAGAAAACATTCCGTGATTTTATATCTTTTAGAGTCAAAACACTCCAAGACATTTTATCGTACACTTAAAAGTACCCAAACGGAAATTAGTCATTTTTATCGAGGTATACGTGCTTGTACATACATAACAGATAAAAAATATACATGAAGTAGACATTGTTTATTATGTGTACATACTTTAAACGTGGTTATTAACGATATTGCGTTATCACACAACTATTTTTGTAACTAGACCTGAATTCGGAATTCAATTCTCATTTCAATCGTCAAAGCTTACATTGCATTACTAATTATATTATATGGATAGCTACTATGAATGACGAATTTAGGCTCGTGTTTGAAGTGAGTAGAAAATTTAATTTTTTTGGAATGATCCATAAAGTTATAGTATAAGTGAATTTCACACCAAGATTTAAACTTTGGCGTGAAAATTGATTAAATTTGTGTATAGTCTCTAGGGATTTCCTATATTATATTTTTTTATTAATATATCTTTCAAAACACTCTATTGGAAAAATAATAAGTAGGTGAAGGTACATAAATGTAATTATACTCATCAATATTACGAGTATTGTAAATTAAACTATTGGAATAAATATAGTAAACATCTTTTATTTTATTATTTCTTATGAAATATTTAAAAAATCAATTGAGGTGAGGATTATTCCTTTATGATATCTGTAAATTTGTTTGGAATACACCCCTCCCTCCACATTTACCCTAAAATCATAAACACGAGTTTACCATTAAGTTTTTACAACTGTACTACCCTGGATTGGACTATTTACAATTATATGACAAGTTCCTCAGAGATTGTAACCTTCTAAATCTGTAAATAATTCAAACGTCCACTGCATAATATTAACTAAGTCGTATTAAGTTATAAATAGTATTAAATGCTCAAATAAGGATTCGGGTTCCTTTCGAGGACTCAAATTCGAATTTGAGGTTTCGATTCCGGTTATCATTTTTAATTTAGATTTGTATTATTATTATTAATACTTGACGATTTTTAAAAAACGTTTTCTATCCTTAAATTTATATAGGAATGCGTAAGTTTCAAATGCCGACCCCTTGCGTTCGTGCGACAGTCTGCCGGCAAACGCATCACGTATTTTACGCACGTTCGGTGGACGACGACGACACCTATCGGTCGGCACTCAAGGCGTTTTACCGAACTGGCGCGTGCGCATAGATGCACTTTCTCCCTTATACCGTTCCCCCTAGAAAAAAAAAAAAAGATGATAATTAAATGTCGTTTACACTTTCAGCTCGCACTCGACTTTGGCACGCTCACCCATCCCCATTTCTTTCACGAATACATTAGGTACGTGACCGAATTATACCTAATGTTATTAAATATTTTTCACATACACGTGACCAGTCGTCACCAAGGTGAGCTGATGTGTGCGCATTTTAGTCTTATAATGGTTTACACAAGTATAATAACATAATGTAGTCTTTTTTGTGGTCGTCGTCGTGACGGTATTATTAAATCATCGTGTCGTACACCTAATAATAATAATAATAATAATAATAATAATAATAATACCTAATAATAATAGTAATAATTATAATGGTCAAAATACGGGCCGGAAAACATTAAAAATACTTTTAAAAAAATTCGAGGTTACTCAATAGTATATGCAGATAAACGCGCGTCTTTAAAATATCTATAGTGAAAATGCCCCCCTCCACTCCCAGAGGTGCAACCAAAATTTCCTCAAAGGCACAGGAGTCTAAGAAAACTTATTACCCTAATTCAATCGTTCTTAGAAGAAATTAAAATATACATTTTCGTGTAAAATCCAATTTTCAATTACATCTTTATCAGAACTTGGACGAAGTAAAAATATTACAATGTATAATATTTATACATTTTATACTACTAGGAATTCTAACCCCTTGTTTCCACCCCTCAGTCACCTATTTAGTTAACACTTACGTGTAATTGCTCGACAATAAATAATTAATATTATTATTAGCCTACTATCAGTATTGCAGTAAATTTCAGATTTTTTATTTTTAAGAATTCCATCATTTTCAGTTTGTTTAGAACAATTTACCGATATTCACTAATGTGCAAATTTAAATCGTATTGACGTATAGCCGTATAAAATATAATTATTTTCTTGAGGGGTTTTTTTTTTATCATTTGCATATATATTTTTCTCATCAAATTATTATGAGAAAATGTTGTGGCACATATTCCCCCCTTAAATCCGGTACTCGTGTTCACTCGGTCGTAGGATTATGGGGTTAGCGTAAAGGGTATACGTGCGGTACGAGTCAACGACCAGTAGTGACTTTTGATGTTAATTTATAGTCATTAAATAGAATAGCCGGTGTATATAATTTTATATTATTGAGTTATGAATGTGATATACCTATAACCTGTGTACTGTACGACCTCGTGTAAAACGCGCTTGAAATCTCAAAAAATGCAATTCTAAATACTCATTTAGAACACTAAAATGTGCAATTAAAACAAACGTTAAATCTCGAAAATTTACACTAAAGTTCCGGACTGGACATTAGGTAACAATTTAATAAGTTAAAATTGAGTTGTTTTAACCCAATAACTTAAATTAGTTTGGCTGAACTTTAATGAAAACTTCTGAATCGTCGTGAAGTCTTCTTTAGAACGACTTTTCCACGTATTGATTAAAATCGCCCCAAAATTTATTTGGTAAATTTTTACAACTTCAAATGTATAAAGGATAATATAACTCATTCGTCTCAATTAATAAGAATAAAAACAATTTTTAGAGTTTTTTATGGGGAGAAATACCTTGTAAAATTCAATATAGAAAGGCCAAAAATGGTCGTCTCTATAATAGACCGTAAATGTCAGTAACGTAAAATGCGAAAAAAGTTTTATAATCGAATGATAATAAAAAAAATACAGAATTGCTTCGAATATTCATGGAACCCAAATAATTGATATTATTTAGTATGACGAGCGTGACGGGTGTGTAGTTTTAATTTTTTTAGCGTCGAACCATCGAGATTTCGCGTTTTAATTTCCTTCTGACCCGCATTATCATCGTATCTATAAAAAAATAATAATATTATCATATTAATACGAAGTAATTGGTTAAGTCGTTTATCGGGTGGTCTGCTAATATCCCCCCTCTCCCCGATCGAAATAGATAACGATATTGCGTAAATCCCGGCACGAATGTCATAAAACAACGCGTCCCTCGCGCGTTACTGCCAGCCCTCGTCCCCCACGTCGACCCTCCGCACCAAACACAATTCCCTCGTCCCCGTCCGACGAATAATTGCATTTAATCAGTAATCTAACTTTTAAACCATATATATACTGGTAATGTTACCATGGTTATAGACAGCGATACTACTGTCTGCCGACCTACTGGCGCCATCAATTCATTTCCCCCACGCCCACGCACTGCAGCAATTGCCATATAATGTATATATATAAGGTCGCCCCATATACAACCACTCGCCTTTGCCGAACAACAGGCATGCGACGACCTTTTGGACTTGTTTCAACAATCACGTCTAATATATATATCCCTTTGTTTGGACTCGGTGCTAAACGGGACGAAAGGATAAAAAAAACGACCCCCCGAAACGGAAAAACTTTGTAGAATATTTTGGAAAACGAACTTTGTACGTGCTTTTTCGTAAAACTTGCACTAAAAAACCTTTTGAAACTGCTCGCAGACTATAATATCAATGTATTTTATATATTACGGGTTAAAGTCAAGTTAATTTCAACTGTTAACTTATTTCGCTTTCCAACTTCTTGGAACATTTTTAATTAACTTAATTAAATTGAGTAAGTTTACAAAAAAAACACTAACTTATTCAGCCTTGGATATTATCATATAGACAGTGCTTGAAACTGGTTTCAATACCGATTAAAATGGTTTAACCCGAAATAATTACCAACCTATTAAGTTTAGAAACTATGGTTTTGGTGGTTCCGGTTTTAAAACGTTAACTTTAAGGTTTAGGTTTTGATTCCGGGTTTAAATATTACAGAAAAAAGTGTTTCGATAAGTTTCGGTTTTGGTTTGAGCAATACCTATTTTCAGTCTTGTAAAGTATTCGAATGTTTCAAATTCGAAAATTTAAATACTAATATTGAAATACTTTTGAAAGTATTTTTATGGTTTTGTAAATACTTTTTAAAAGTATTTTACACAAAATTTAAATACCAACAAGAAATTAATTTTACAAAATTTTCACAAAAGGGAAATAAAAAATATAAATTCAATAGTACAATAAATTATGAAACATAGTAATGAAATATGTATATTGTGTTTTACATTATCCACATATGGGCAATATAATAGTAGGTATATATTATGTTTCTTATTTCATAGTCCCTCATAACTAAATAATTCTAAATATATTATATAACATAACTATGTACATTATATCTATTACGATAATTACTTTTGCAGATAAAAAAATTTAGTAAAATAATTTACTAATTTTAATGCAATTATCTTACTAAAATATTTAGAATGTTAAAATGTAGAGTTTCTAAAACCATTATTTTATACAAATTTGTTTAGGTTTTTTTTTCATACACATTAACTAGAATTAAATTGTTATCAAAATTTTTTTAACCCAACACTTCTATTTGATTATTATCTAAAAAGAATGTATAAATGTATACAAAAAAAAAAATCAAAATCAAAATTCAAAATTTTGTAAAATATACCGATAAAAGTTCAAGTTTTGAACATTTTATTACGTCAATAGATATATTATATTTTATGCTTACCCAGAATTTACTTAGGATTTTTTTCACCCGGTGATAATATTTTTTGAGGTCCCGAAATAAAATATTGACCTCTTTTTTTGATTTTTAAACTTTTTAATCATGAATTATTAGGCAACCCCTAACAATTTTACATCAAAGGCCAAAATTCCCTCCCTGACCCTAAAAACCTTACTACGCTTACCACTACTTAATACTGCAAAAAATCTACGGAATTGAAAAATGTTAAAAAAAAAACTTCTATTTGTTTTAAGTTATTTTTTTTAGAATTATTTAAAAAGTATTTTTAATACTTTTTTTATGAAAATACAAGTATGGTTATATATTATATATTATAATAAATAAAAAGAGAATTTCTCACTAGAGCTTTTAGCGTTTGGCATTTGGCGTCTTGTTTTAGAATCGAGTTATTTCTACTTTCTATTATGTTAACTAGTGTTTTCCTTATCTATATTTCATTTATCTGGTGTGTAATTGATGAATGCTGTCATACTAAAAGCTCTAGCGTGAAGAATGTATGTAATTCTAGCGACTACACATATTATAAACTAGTGTGTCGTTTTTACAGCAAAAAATTGGGTCAGGCGTTCTGTTTCACTCTAGTGATAATATGTTATTTACTCATTTATATAATTAAATCTCACAGACATAATTTTCAATTTAGAAATATTTAAACAATTTACAGATGTAATAATATTTTATTTAACCAATACTCACCGCCGTACACATTATACGTTAATAGAGCGCAGCACTGCGCTAGACCTAAAATTTTGCAATAATAAAAATATTATATATATATTATATCAGATATAATATTTTAATACTGAATTGCATAAATGATGTTTAAATATTTATAGAACCTTTAATTGTTTTAATGACTCACCAAAAGCGTTCTTTAAATTTTTTAAATAACGTTAAATATTATGTTTACGGTTTATTGGTTAATCATTCAATTTTAAGAATTTGAATAAATGTATCATATTATAACTACCATAATTAGGCTTTTAAATTATAGTAAATATACAATATGGTTTTTTTTCGATTAGATTTTTCTGAAATTCGAAAAAATATCTATAATTGAAATATCGATATTATATGTAACTATAGAGTTTAATTTGTTATAAATTAATAGGAAAATTATGTCAGAAGATTAAAAACTGTTTATTTTTAGAAAAATAATAAATTATCCCGTAAATTTGAAGGATACAAATTGTACCAAACTACAATATCTCTGCTAGTAGAATATGTAGCTTAAATATGATGCTGGTGGTAAATTCAATAATTACCACGTACCTACTCTAGGAAATCTTGAAATATTACATAGTTACATTTTGAAATTAAATTTGAAGCTACAAAATTCATTTAAATTTCAAAATTCATAAAATTACACTAAGAATAGTCTTTTTAAAAATATACCCCATGAAAAACTGATTTTCTATTTTTTCATTATTATTATGTTTGTAGTTCTAGCTTTTTAGTATATTGTTGTGCAGTCGATGCAGTTTAGGTACACGTAATAATAATAATATGCACATATACTTATATGGAATAGCGAATAATGCAATTTTTCCAGCGGGGGACGCGCCACCATAACTGTAAATGACAATAGTTTTAGTTAGTCATTATGCACGATAAATTAAATTACGTTATTCGAATTTATTACACATCAAAATTTAATTTTATTATAAATTATTATGTGCATCACATACACACAATACATACCATACACTTTATTGGCGGCTATATATTGCCAGCAAAGGTTTAATAATACGAGCATTGTTAAATATATATTATTACATTATTGTCTTACGTTTTATTTTTTTATTTTTTTTAATGATAGTATTAAATATAATATATAAATATACTATTATGGTTTTTGAACCAGAACAATATAATAAAATGTTTGTAAAACATTTTTAGAAAGTATATAATATATAACAAGTTTAAGAAAAACTAAAGGGTTTCCAAATTCCTAAACTCTATTTCATTATCTTGTCTTCTTGTTATACGCAGTTGTTGTTGAACATGTTCAAGGAATTTTAATTTACCTAGCTACTAATATTATCACTTATTGATAAATAATAACCGATATATTACGTATAACCAACACAACGATATTATAATTCGTCCATACTCTAAAAGTCACCTCATATCATTGTCAGGCCTAGCAAACTACTATAACTATACACTTCTCTAGTATGAAATTCATGAAATTATAGAAATTACTCACCGGAAAAATAGGCCAAGATAATTTGGGCATTTTGGAATCACAAGAAGAATATAGAGCCATTGTCAACATATTTGAAGAATTTTAAAATACTAATAATTCAGAGATATCAATTTCACAATCAAAGAACTGGACTTTGAATTCGAACACCTCTTCCCACCTCAGATCCTTGTAATATATTAAAAAGTGTATATGTATATGTATATACTTTCAAAAATATTCTTCTCCTTTTTGTTCGCCTTCTTTCCCAACTATTTGGGATCACCCACATTAGACTTACCTTTCCACATAACTCTATCTCCCAAATCCTCTTCACTTACCCCCATTTTCCTGATATTACTCCCCATCTCTTTTCTTCAGTCTTCCTCTCCCCCTATTTCCATCAACGCCCATTGTCTTCACTAATCTTACTGCATCTAACTCTGCTCTACTTAATGCATGCCCGGTCTATCTTAATCTATTCCCATTCATCAATTATCGAAGCTACTCCTATACTACCTCTTATATACTTATTCCTTATTTTGTCCTCTCTAGTCACTCCACTCATCCATATCTTAACATTCTCATCACTGCTATCCACATTCTCTGTTCTATCTTCCTATCTATTGCCCTATGTACTGTCAAAAATATGCATACCTAATACTTTTATATTTAATACCAAAATGTTGATAAAAAATAGTCTCGTATCTCCCTCACCGCGTCTTAAAGTCTTTACGGAAATTCTAAAAGCGAAAATGACATAGATCTGTTATCAATAACATGTTAACACTATCGACTCTCGTTGTCGATGCAACGGCACGGAATGTCAACTACCTGATAAAACCAGAATTGGACTCGTTACAGCTGTAGATAATTATAACTTATTATTATTGGTGTACTAACTATACCATACTTGAATAAAATTAAAAACATAATCTGAAAATATTTTTTTTAATTATCTTTTTTGTGTCCAATAAATGCGAATAATCAAAAAAGTATTTAACACAGAAAATATTAAATAGGTACTAATAAATAGAATTCAAAACACCAAAATATTACATGTAATTAAACAAATATATTATACCTAAGCTAAAAAAAAATATTTATATTTAAGTTTTCTTTGCCAAATATAGATTTATATAATTATATCCATTAATCCTGCACTATACTATCTGTAAGACACGAAAATAATTTAATGCGTTTTACAAATCATGATTATCCACTGCAAACGTACGAATTCGAACGTTTTGGTAGCCAAAATTTGTTAAAAATAAAAATTAACTAAAAAATGTCTAAATATAAACGCTTTTGCGTAGGAAAACTTGGTTTTTTTATATAAACTAAAGCACCACCACGGCCCAATTGGTTTTAAATCAAACATTATACTCATCGTACAATAACATACATATTACATAATATTAATTTATGTAAAGAACGAGTGCCATTCTATATAAACAATATAATAATAAATACGTATGTTTATGTATGGTAGACTTTCAAAGATTTATCGAGAGTTATTTTTAATCGCACTTTCGAATGAATAAAGCGATCAATCCATTCGATTTAATTTGCAGTGTTTCAAACTATAATTTTGAAAATTGTTTAAAAGAACGCCATACGTATGATTTTTAACGGATCCTCACAAATTAAATACTCACGCAATATATTTATTTTTTTTTTAAAACGTCATTGTGTATCACTTTTCATTATTGTTCAAACATATTTGTTCAAAATCATGCTTAAGTAAAACAAACAAAATGATAATTAAAAGTTACCTACGTAATTCATTTTTATATTTAAATTACTCAAATTTTTTTGTTAATTAATATTTTGTAAGACTTTAATGATATAATATCCAAAATGCTATTTTTTTATTAATACTTAGTGTACCGGAAAGTTAGTAACACGTGTCAACTTGTATTGGTCAAGGGGATATCATTATTTTATGATTAACCACGTACATTAAAGTTTAAAACTGTGAAGAATGATGATATTTCGATTTCCCAATTATATTTTCTAGTATAATTTCGTGAGTGTTTACATTAAAATTGATATAATCATACAACATAATAAAAAGCCTCCATCACTAAATATGGAAACCATTTTCGAATTCGGTTTTAAAATAAATTCAATACTTGGTTCTGGACAGGTTTCGGCTTCAATAGAAAAATATTTCCAAACGTTTCCAATACTGGTGTATTTTTATAATGTTATTTGTAATTTGAATTTATTTAGAATGTCTACGTATATTTCCAATACTTGAAAAAGTATTCGAAAACTCGAATACAAATCTGGATAAGACGGAAACAATGAATATGAATTAAACAACCACGGAGCGTAGACATTTGTGGTTTTAAAAAATTAAAAAACTATTAAACGCAGTATTTGTAACAAAAAATAAATTTTCTATAGCTCGAGTGCAAATATTTACTTTTTATTCGAAACGGTCTTTAACGAATATATTATTTTCATTTTGTGTGTTTCATTGTTATCGTTTTCTTTGTGTTTTATAGAATTGCGCAACGGTAATAAACGACCTTTATTTTTCGTTTTCCGTTTAAACGCAATAATGTCTCGAACTTTGTAATTACATGCAAAGACTCGGTGGGCTTAAATTACGTATAAATTCACGTTAAAAATCCGAGAACAGCTTTAATAGGTTTAAGGGTAAATACACCTTTTGAGGGCGAGCGTAATATACGTCTACCTACCTACACTTTACGCAGATATTTACGATTTACAAAATACCATCCGAAGGATTTAATCAATTTTCAGGGTGCGAGAGAATATGAGTTAACTGAGATATTCGTTATTTTCAGACGAAATACGCTCGGTCGTACAATTTCGTATTATATCCTAATATTTATAATGACTGCGCAAACATTGGAGACGTGCATTTCGCTATTGACTATAATATAGAAAAGACAATTATTTATGAAAATTTCTTCGGTATGAATTACCGAATAAGTTATTTATCGGTGATTTATATTCAAAATGTATTTTCTAATCAAAAATATTTTTCCATCATTTTACTGTACCTATAATACCGGCCAAAGTGCGAGTGATCGTAAATAATTGTATCATATTTCATAATAATATGTAGTTTTACATTTTGAACGATTGAGGAACCATTGGTTTAACAATTATGTTAATTTTTTTCTCTCTATGAGCAACTTTCCGACCAGAAGCAGTCGAGTAAGAGTTTTGACGTAAAGATACTTTTGATAGCAAATTGGTTCTAGTTGGTATTCTGAAGAGATCATTTTTCAATTTTTCCAGTAGTTTCCTTAAGCGTAAAGAAACTGTTATATTCTACAATGGAAATAGTTTATAAATGTAGGGGAAATAACATACTAATAAATAAATTGTTGTGGTTACGTTTTTTTAAATTTATTTAAATTATTAGAACACACCAAATCCTTGCTCAAAATATTTAAGTTAGAATAAAGTACCCGTATGAATTCAAGTTATTGTATTGGTGAAAATGTGTTGAAAATATGGGATCACTGAATTATAAACACCTTTAAACGGTAATAAAAAAATCAATGCAATTATTGTCATATTATATTGTTTCTCCCAAGGATAGATATAAGAAACTATATATTTATTTTTATATTTTTTTCTGCAAACAATACAATATTTCGTATCCTACGGGTGTTCAAATCGAACGTAATTTATACCCTTAAATAAAACGTTTTATACCCTAAGCATAACCTTCTAAAGCATGATTTTTTTATGCCCAGAATAAATACTTTAAGGATAGGTAGGTTTATAACTTGTTTGTATTTTACACCTATATATAAGTACTGCAGGTAATTATTTTTACCCACTGTATATTGTTACAAAAAAAATTCGAATTCATTCAAATTTCATGGAACAGAGTCAAACACCTTAACCCCATCCTCATGCACCAAGAGGGTACACATATAGATAACCCAAAATATTCAATAATAGTATACTTATATAAAATAATACTTCATTTTATATATTTAAAAATATGACATTACGCAAATATATGAGCCTTATATATATAATATAAAACAAAATAACACTATATATCTTTATATTCAAAATAATAGTATATAAAGTATAAACAAAATATATTTAAATATTTTATTTATTTTTATTCGCTGTATTTCAATATATGCCATCTGGTATAGCTCTCATAAATTCGCTATTTATGTTAGTTGTGTTAAGTTTTTTTTTTTTTTCACGAAACCATTTGTTATTGTTAAATATAAGGAGTGTGCATTAGATATACATTGAGTTTGACGGGATTTACATTTTTTTATATATTAAATTATATTAGATACTAAAATGTATGACAATTTGTTAAAATAAAATATATATTTCTTGAACACTGCAGTCATAATAAATCGTGATCTAACAGTGTTCTCATATAATAAATTTTATAACCGCATGATTGATTAATAATAATACACGACAAAAAATAAATTCATACTATTTTGTTTGAAAAAAGTTTTATCTTGCTCGTATTCATATAGCATATTATAACGAGTTTATATTATAAGTAGGTACTTATAGTATAAACTATAAAAGTTTATTTACATTTTATTTTTACAGTACCTATTCAATTAATTTTGTTATTGGATAGATTAAAGGACTATGTTTTTTTTTTATATACAAAATAAAATCTTGTAAAATAATATTAATTTTTTTTAAATTCATTATTAAATTATAGGTATAGGTAAACTTTTGTTATTAAAAAGGTTAATTTTATTTTTTTCAAGTATGATCGAAAATTTGAATAAATATGTTGCAGGTCAACAATATGAGTTATTATAAAATAAGAACCAATTAGGTATTTTTTTTTAGTTTATTAAAAAAAATCCTTATAGGTACATAATAATATTATCATGGTAAAATTGAGTAATAGCTCACCAAAATTTTGGAAAAAATTAAGTACTTGAAATTGGCTTTTTAAATACTCGTGTTTATCTAATTTTAAATAAAACTATATTTTTTTTAAATATTTTACTGTATAATTCATATCTTTCAAAAATAATCGATTTAGTCCATCATACAACTGTTTATTAAAAATGGACTTATTATTATTTATTCGTCTAGAAAACAGTGGGTACAATTTAGACGACAAAAAAACACAATACCGCTAAACTGATTTTGAAAAGCATTGACGGATAATAATTTGTAAGATCAAAAATATTTCTAAAATATTATTCGAATGTTATTTTATTTGAATGTTCAAGAAAACACGATTTATGGGAACGATTAAACCCTCGTGGGATACCGTGTAACCATATGATTTGTTAAAACTCTAAATGTTTTTTTTTTTATAAATCATAATAAATTAACAAAACCCATAAAAAAAAAAAAAGGCTGAGAAATCATATAGGTACCTATTTATGCAATGGACACAAAAGGAGTAAATAAATTAAATATCTATAATATTAAATATTATCGCTGTACTTTATACAGTATATTCACGTTAAATAAATCCATTACAGAATTGCTTGGGAAGGTACTATAAATATTTATAGTTGATTTACCTATAAACGACATGACGTGTCCATAAAATATATGGTTATCTATATAATACCTATTACCTATACATATTATATAAATAGGATGGCTATACAAACTTTATTATAGTTAAACTTTATTAAACCGAAGGGCACGTATAATAGTTTACGAAATCCTTTGCCTTTAGGTATATATATCATACTATTTTTATAAAAAAACCGTATCGTCATTGAAATATTAAAATGAATCGGTAGATTTCTATCGGAAAACAACGATGTTGGAGAAATGTAGGTAGGTACATTTTGATTTAAAATATTGAAAATTAATAAATTTAACGTACAAAAATCGAAACTACGCCAATTTATATTCACTAAGATATATGATCTATCAAAGAAATTATCGCACGATTTGCGATCCGACAAACCATCAGAACTTAAAGAAATACGGATCAAATTCCAAATTTACTGATTTAAAAAAAGAATAGAAATATTGGAATATAAATAATTGTTCTTGGTTGGATTATAATTGGATTTTTAATTTTTAATACAAATTTTTTTTTTTTCGTAGTTCGATTGCAACACAGTTTCCATTTTCGAGAAAGTAAAATATATAAAATAATGTTTTTAAATTTATTATCTAATTTAATATATTGTCTTTCTCTTTCAATAGTCATATTTATCGACCAATAATAATCTTCAGAAAATAGTTATGTTAAAGTTTTTAAGCATACAACTTCTTATAAAAGAGCTTAAATTACCTGAGGCAAACATAAGACAAGACTTTGACTCATTTGTAAACTTTTATTTTTTTAATGTAATACATTGTTCAAACACTAAGTAGGTATATTTTATACAGATTACAATATTACAATAGGTACGTGATTATTAGATATTTAGAAGTATTAAATGACCTTAAAATATGTATACAAGTAGGTATTCAAATATTTATAAAGTACCTATACCAGCTTGTATTTTTATTTTAAAATACTTATTTAAAATAATTATTTGATAAAGACTTTAGTAAAATGTACACTAATTTATGATTAAATAATTTTTTTTATTTATTTTAATATGACTGTATATGAATTTTATTTTTCATAAAAAAAAATACGTTTGTTTTGCTCAACAAAATTTTGTTTTAATCGTTTATATCAAATATTAAATTCGTCCTAGAAAATTGTAATTTTATACTAGAACGATATTTTCGTTTATCAATGTCAATGTAATCACAGAGTCAATAAAATTGTGATAGATTTTTACTCATCAATGCAGATATGATAAAATTTTTATTAGTAATATGTTACCAATATTATTAATTTATACATATTATGTATAAATTATTATAAGTCTGTGGTCTTAGCTGACATTGACAAGCAAGAAAATCATTCGCATTTTTACAAACTATTAATTGTTTCAAAAACGTGTGACAGAACAATAACGTTTTAGAGTAAGCATTTTCATCAACAATATTTTTTTATTAAATTCAAATTTACATAAAATTTGAATAAAATTTTATATTTTTATTTTAGGTATCAAACCTAAAAAAATATTTAACATATAGTACAATAGTAGGTATAATAATTATTATTTCTTTAAATAATATTTTATAATATTGAAAAGACCAAGAATATTACTAAATTTTGTCAATTAGATAGGTAGGTAGGTATATTTAAGTATAATTATGTGTAAATACCTACTCTGTGAACAATACTACGTTACAATGCTACACCCTGTAAAATACAACATTATATTACTAACATGAAATTTACAGTGCTGAAATATGATTCTGGAAAAGACCCCGAAATCGGTCGAGAAAATTTTCACAATCGATTTGACAGGCTTTATGTCAACCACGTGGAGCAGGTAAACCTCGAATTGTAGAAAACTGAGATGACGTTCATTCGTCCATCTATGTATTTATATACGCACTTGAGCACTTCACCAACGACTAATGAATTTTACCTTGATGTTTACCGATATTCTACTTGACTCTATAAGAACGTAGTCAGTATACGATCATATAACAAAGTACATACATAGAGGTATCTAATTAGCCAAGTGCTTGAAATCCCTGACTTTTGCTACCTCGTACATAATTTCTGATATAGGTACTATAACCATATTATTCGTAAAACAAAATTTGAAAATAATAAATTAATCGAGAAAACTTCAAAATAAAAACACTGAAACGACGAATAGTAATTTATGTTTAAAAATTGATAAATGTTGGTATTTACATGGACAAAATAATAGTTATAAATCCAAACATAATCTAAATCACAGTTCATTATCATTTTAACCTACGAATGTATAGTACTTACCATATAAAAAATGATAACACAGATAAATAAAGTGTTTATATATTATATCTATAGAATTCTAATATGAACTAAGATTTTGGATAAATCTTCGAACATTAAGGTCGTTTTAATGAGTTTTGGATAATATAAATGAATCCATAAATAAAACAAGATATATTTACATATCTATATACGATTATATTATAATATCAAGGCATTATACAAGTTAAAAGTTAAAATTAAGTTAAAAAGTGAATTTAATTTGAATCAAGATACGTATCGCATTACTTTTTTCAAACTAACTTTTAACTTAATAAATTACTTTTTTGAAAACTTTAAGTTAACTTTATACAAAACTATCTAAATTGTATTAAATTTTGTCCGAAAAACGGTAATTTTTAAAACTTATATAGCCAGTTTTCGCGTCAAAACTGTCGTTATTTTCGTGTTAATCTATATTTTAATATTTGGGTTTATCCAATATTTAAAATATATTGAAGTGGTGAATATTGTTTTTTTCATATTAATATTAGTGTAAATATAAAAATATAGGTATTTTAGCTGTATTTTTTAATTTTGTTTTTGTTAATAATTAGAATATTTTAACTTTTAACTAAATTCCTTAAGTAATTTTTCCAATAAATAACCTTTTAACTTATAAACTTAATAAAAACGAAATATTAGGAACTTTTAACTTAACTTCATGTTTTTAAACTAACTTCACTTAATAAGTTTAAAAAAAATTGTTAATTTACCCAGATTAATATAATATATTTAAAATTTTTAGTTCTTAAGAATTATTTAGAAAATATTTGGAATACGTTTCTATGGAAATGAAAGTAGATATAAGTATTTAGATAAAAGTAAGGGAGGAAGGGAATTCAGATAATTCGGAAGCTCGTCGCATAATTTAATTTTTACACACTCACTCGTTTTGTGACATACGAGAGCCGTATACAAAGAATTCTCTGGTAGGGAATTTTAATTAATATCAGTTTGTGATTTTTTCTGTAAACCAACTTTGGGTAATATAAAAAAATAAAAATTTGCACAGTCAGTCTGTATTTTAATTTTCTCTAAGGTACTGAACAATACCGTAGCTTAAACAATAATATGATTTCATTTTTTTTATATGGACTCGAACACAAAACCACAAACCATTTTTCATAACTGTAGAGCTCGGATATTGTTGAAGTAAAAAAAAAAAAAACGTGTAAAAACTGATTGCAATCTTGCAATAAAAAATACCTAAAACTGCATTAAAAATTAAATTAACTTAGACTCCAAAACTCGCTAATAAATACCAAGACTCGTCGTAATTTAATTTCATACAGAGATTTTTAAATTCAAAATATTTATATTTCAAATGATTTTCATATTAAATTAAATATATTTTATTATTTTTTTATTAAAAAATAAAAACGGATTTATTTTTGGTATTTTATTATTTTGTAATAATTGTTTTTGTTTTTACGGTGATTTACTAAAAAAAAAAAAAAATTGGTACTTTAAAGAAATATATATATATATATTTATAATATCGAAAATACCGAAATACCGTGTTTTACTATGGGCTTGATGGTGGTATATTAACCTTAATCTCATAAAACATTCTGATATCGGTATCAACGGTATTATGTACATACATATAATACGTACCTAATAGTGTGTCGACAAAAAATGTTATCATCGCTCAATCGTAGTATCAGTATCAGTATACCAATAGGTGTATTATTATCATATTATATACGTGATCTATATTCTATGGTCGTATCGAATTACTATATAATAGAAGTACGCGTCTAATACGATTTTATTGATAGATTGGTAATGGGTACGATTACGTTACATTATATTATTGTGTTATTGTATTATGAAAATGGCATAATATCCAGTTTCGGCTCTCCCGTAGGAGATTGACCGAACACAATAATATAACGCATTTACCGTGCAAGCCATATTGTATCGTATATTACACCATATTTTCCCCTCCGTTTCCTTGACGGTATTTAAACCAATATTTGCCAGCAAAACACTCATGAAATTTAATATAATATAGATAATATATCGTAATACGGTTATATATACATATATAGCAAACGCAAGCTGTATTATAGCTGTACGTATCAGGAAATAAGCAAACAATCATTGGACAAAAATAACGCTGGATTATGCTAAACGATCTCATCAAATGGTGTATATTGTTCGCCGGTCTATATTTTGCAACAACTTTTACGTCCAAAATTTAAAAAAAAAAAAAAAACCGCGTGAAAAAACATCAAATAGGAGTTTTTTCATTTTATATTCGAACAATTATTTCAACTTTGAACTGAATACAAAGCGCAGGCTATTGTCAAAGGACAAAAATGAACTATTGGTTTAAGTAGGTACGATAAAGTAAGTGGAATAACCGCAGAATATTTGTATCGCATATTCTTTGGAATAACGACCATTCACACAATTATAGTTATAAAATATAATAATGTACATACGTTCACGTTAAATTCGGACAATTTTCAAAGTGTCGTATTCACAGAATGTAATATAGTCTAGTGTGGTAGGTACATTACGCTGTAGATAACGCTAAAAACGGCTGATAACGCCAAGTCGGGTAAATAAATAATGGTTAGCAGAATAGAAGCCCGTACATAATATGATAAATGGATTTTTTTTTTTTTTTTAAACAAACGTTAATTCGACAATGCCTAGATCTGGCTAAGAACAAGCTAGGACTTACGTGCACGGGTTATCGCGGCTTTACGTCAGTCACGAAGCTCTGCTATTATTGACGGTTCAAACGTGCGCCGGTAGGTATCCTCTTACATTATTGCGGATAATTTAACGGAAACTATATCTATTATGTACACACAGGTGCATAATATATACTGTGAAAATATTTATGTAATCGCTTCGCGGCGGAGACGGTCAAAATATCCCATTCACTTAATTCGTTTGTATTTAATGCGTTTACAGGGTAGATGTAACAGGGAGAAACCGCCGTGCAAATATTTCCATCCGCCGCAGCATCTCAAGGACCAGCTGTTGATAAACGGTCGTAACCATTTGGCCCTGAAGAATGCATTAATGCAGCAAATGACTATGGCTGCTAGTCAACAGATAGTGCCGGGACAAGTGCCTACAGCAGTGGTGAGTTCATTACACTTGTACATATTATAATATTATACCTATATAGCGCGCGTGTACGCCGTCCTAAACGCATAAATAATTTTCGGTTTTAAACGGTCAAATCGGTCTACACAGGTATATAAACCTGGGTATACGATAATATACACGATACGGCAATAATGGCGGACGGCAAACGTCAGATCAGAAAATGCCCACTCTTATATTGGGTCGTGTACGATGTATTTTACACCGTATAAGACCTCGATTACACCTCGGATTAGGACCTCGGATAAACGAAAACTGTGTGTTCGATCCACACGTTCTATTTGACGAATCACAATAATGTACGACGTTATGTCTTATGTGTGCATATATATAATATATAGGCGTGTACATTGTTGATAAGCTTATTTTAATTGTAATTATGACATGGGGAACAGTTCGATGGCGTTTCCAATTTGCAAACTCTAGACGCTGCCACATCTATTCGTTTTGCATTTTGTTTTACAGCGACACCCAGTGAAGCCTTGTGCTCCTGAAACACTATTGCTTGCAGCTGCTTCTCGGCAGGCCAACGAGTTTTTCAAAATAATAAAATTAAAAGTCGGTTAAATACAAATTAAATATTATCACTATTATCACGATTTGTTGTTATAAAATAAACAATACACCTCATATTTCGGAACAAGTAAGATTGATTTTGAAAGTTTAGCCTATGGTCAACTCGGTTGAAACATCGTTTTTACAACATTGTCTGAAATATTAATTTTCCTTACTTCACCTCTAATTTTCATAAATTCATGACGTCATTGAAGTCAAAATTTTCTGTAGTCGTTATTTTCGGTATTTCATTTGATATTTTACCATATAAAACGGTATGCCATTTACATTACCTCAGAAACTCAACGCAGGCTGTGGTCTTTATATACATCTTGGATACCGATATATATTAGAGGTGGGCCGGATAGTTCGAAGTTTGAAAAATCCATCTGAACTTTTCGGGTTTAAAAGTTGAATTTAAATATTAAAAATCCGAACCGAACCTAACTTTATTAAAGAGTTTATTAAAAAGCTCGATTTTTAATAAAACATTTTCCGAAATAATAACTAAAAATTTGGTTCGGCACCAAAATTTTGGGTTCGATCCACTTCTAATATATATCTTTATTGGTCCTACTTCCGGATATTCGATTACGATTTTTACGAAAATTGCTACGTTAAAAATATTCCGTAAAATATTTCCGTTATATTGTAGCGAAACCGGGCTTGAAAAACTCAATGAAAAAGAACCGGTAAGTAGGGGGTGGAAGCACATGGCTCGTGGAATAGAATACTGGTGATGGATATATTGAATTTGAAAGCAATGATAAATAATTGTATTCGATAAAACATTTCTGAACGAAGTTTCGATGTATGAGTATTACTATTTATATGACTAACAAAAAATACGACGTTAACGCTAGTAAATAACTAGTGTCTGGTATTTTAATTCCAACTTTGTTTGGTAGTTATAAATATTCTATATCACCTGTAAAGTTAGTAACCAAGACTAGTTTATTTGTTATTTTTTAATTTATAACAACTTTTTGTGATATTTTCCTAATAAAAAGTCGTTTTTAGAAGTAGTAAATCAAAAAATTTCCCCTATAAAATACCAACTAGAACAAATTTCCAATCAATAATCTTAATAACAGAAAACATTTAATTTGCTCCTTCTGCCTAAAAATGTGTATATATACATGAAAAATTAAAATATATCATTGTAAAACTAATACATTCATTGCTACGCTCAAAATCTAAAATTAACTCAAATCAATCAAGTTAAATTTATCCACAAGTCTTCAGTTAAAAGTTAATGGTTAACAATTTAATCTCGTCAGGTGTATCTGAAGTTTTATTATCTTCGTTAAGATAAAGATTATTTTTTTTTTTTACTTTCATCAGAAAAATTAGAATTCGATTTTCAAAATTATTCAACAAAGTATAACGCATCCACCGATATTTTACGTATCAAAGTATTACGATATCCATTTTTTAATAATTAATATTATAATGTTTACAACATGGAAATTATTTGAAAAGTCAGTATTTGTCTTTTTTAGTTTTTGAAAATAGTTTCTGGGAATAACTCAAAAATGACCTAAATCTAAATCCAATAACAATCAATAAAATAATTTTAAATCTCCATAAAAACAATTTCACATTTTAAGTCAACTTAACCGAAACTTGACTGAGTTATAGGTACATGTGTACAAATTTAAGTAAAACCCCGTTAATTAACGAAACTTTAACATTTTATCTCGTTTATGACCAGTAGGTAGGTATTGCAAAATATACCCACTCAGCAGTATACGTAAAGAGGATACGGTCTGTTTAGCCATTGCGGTTTTGAAATGTAATCATTTTCTTATGTATGAGTGATTACGTGCAGCATACCTCGTAAATGTATTTCTTTCTTGATTTTTGAATACAATGTAATCGCAGTTTAATTCAAGTGCATTGGTAATAAATTATTATCCATGAAATTCATACTATGCACTCAGTAAATATTTATAGGTACTCGAAATCGAATAGAAACATAACAAAATATCTTACGTATATTATAATAAGTACAGTACATTGTTGTGTATAAAGTAGTTATAACTTATAGTTATTTTATCGTATCGATCGTTTTACGTGAAATGTATACTTTTTTATTATTCGTTTTAAAATATAACCTTATAAATTAGGTATATACCTAATGCAGGATTGAGGGTGCAGTTTCAGGATTAAGTAAAACAGTTCAGCTTAAACTGAAAATGAACTTTTTCTTCAATTCGTGCAATAGAATACGGAGTAATTTAATTTTCAATTTTCCGTGGGTTGAGAAACTCTGATGCTCATAAAAGGCTAAACGACCGACAGTACAATACCTATACAAACTCGAAAACGCGATGGACCTTGTTCGTTTATGTTTCTTTGGATTAAACGATTCAGATTTTTTATTATCAAAGTTCACAATATATAGTCCACTAGTCTGCACGACTTAAAACTTTTATGGTCTTAGCTGTTCCGGTTACGGTTTTGAAAATTGAACATTTTAGATTCTGGTTCCATTTCCAGTTGCGATTTTAACGAATTCCGATAGTCTAACGTATCAATAACATATTTTTCAACATTTCTTAATAATAATAAGTGACGAGACACTATAAATTCCATTATCTGTAAGAACTATGACTATCCTAGTTCGTGATTTCTCGTTACTTACTGAGATATTATCTTCGCACTATTAACAATTCGAATTAATTATTTATGAAAATATTATTAAAAGATTAATTTTTAAGTTCTATCGTTTCGATTTTTATAGATTTTGGTTTAGGCAATAGAGTAAGATAGAGGTCATATTATAAGTTAGAAGACTTGACTTGTAAAGTTGTTTATGTAACTCAAATCCACATAGTTAAGTGGGTAAATTTGGTATCGAATAATGAAAACTATTCAATACCAAGAAAAGTATATATATTTCACTATACTCTTACAATTTATAATTTTTAACCCTAATACCTAGATTGTTTTTCCCCTTCGCTCTATTTATTTTTACTATTTTGGGATCTATCTAGGTACTTTTTGTGAACATAGTTTTTAGATTAACTATATCATAATGTTGAATAATAATAATAATAATAATACTTTTCAACATAGGTAACATTAATGTTGGACCATATAAAATCTAAATATGAAATCTAGAAATAGTCATATTTCCATTTTTTAATGTATTATTTCTAGTTTTACAATACATCAAACAACTTGGCATTTTGAATCGTGAAATAATAAACAATTAATAAATAACAATTTTAAAACAAAAATCAAATGGAAAAATGTTTTGAAATTATATTATACAGAAGAGTCAATTTATAGAATGTATACAATGTGATCTAGTGGAAAAATTATGCTTATTGCCTTATTGCTATTGCTTTGCTCGGATTGCCAATATAGCCGTGTTAAACTTCAAATGACAAGAGACTATAGAGAACGCCACCTTTACGTATTAATCTATAGATTTAAAAGTATCTATTTATAAGTTATATATATACAAAATGTTTTTTTTTACCATACTTGAAATTATGATTTTATCTATAATATATGTTATTTGTATTCCAAACATTTATTATTTATATATTTATATCTGATCAATAGTTATAAACAATTAGAATTTAGGACGATAATATTTCCTCTGTTATTTTTAAGTATTTATCCTAAATACATGTCAATAACAATCATTGTGATTTGCCAATACAGAATGTTAAAATATAAATACATGGTCATTTATTTTCAATTATTTTTAATTAGAACTTTTATAAATGAAATATACCTATCATATATAATATATAAGTAGGTACTGGTATGGATTTAAGTTTTCAAAAACAAGGGTTCCGGTCAGATCTCGGTTTCAAGATTATGCAACGATTCCGGTTCTAATACAAGTATTTTTAATCTCTGTTACAACTAGCCGTGATATATATTTACGTTCTAGTAGTCACTGTAGAACATTATTATTTTGAACAATTTGTATTACCAGACCTATACCGGAGTACATAACTCTGATTTAATTACTGATTAATAGCGTTTATTACTGGCCACGCATAGTTTTGGCGCTGAGATATCTGGAAATAACGCGCGTTCGTGATGCGCAATATTGTTGGTAATTATACACTGCAAAGGTCGTTAATCGTCTCAAAGGCATTCCCGTTAGATTTATATTGAAATAATATATTTTATTATGTCCGTTGAGTTTAAACGAGAGATTAAAAAATATCTAGGTAGATGCGTATAGTAAATGTACGAAAAAATACGGGGAA
This sequence comes from Pemphigus obesinymphae, assembly GCA_025469235.1. Taxonomy (NCBI): domain Eukaryota; kingdom Metazoa; phylum Arthropoda; class Insecta; order Hemiptera; family Aphididae; genus Pemphigus; species Pemphigus obesinymphae. The sequence goes on from JAIPRL010000418.1 coordinate 79,837, forward strand.
AATGTGCATTCGAAATAAAAAACCACCTACTGGATACGTGCGTGATACGTGTACATGACGTGCGCTCCCCCTCCCCCCCCAAAAAAAAAAAAATTTTCGACAAAAAGACGATAATATTCGCTAATGGAATGTATAATATATATACGTCCCATTTTTGAGTTATTGGCGCAGTAATAATGTTAAGTCCTTAAATCCGGAAAAAAAATCTCTGCATCCGTGTATTACATAATACGAATTTTCGCTTGGGTGTTTTTAAAAAACGCAATCTGTCATTCGAACGACAAGCGTGCTTGTAATATGCCATTTTCGTTGTACTCAATAGGTTTTCGGGGGGGGGGGGGGAGAGGGTTTATTATTATTATTAAAATAAAAATAAAAATACACAGGTTAAATAATAACCAGTACATTGCGAATTTCGGGAAATCGGTCATTTACTGCGATTCGAGGTTTTTTACAAACAAATTTATCGTATAAATATAATAACGAGAAGGACGAATAAAGCGAAAGGAATATTATTACTGCACGACACGATTCGTGTATACTCGATCGTAATGTCCATAGACGAGTGGGATTTGAGTTTTCCACGACTAGACGTCAGAGAAAGAAACTACCTACTCATCGTTGTCGACGGCTAAAACCTTTGATCGAAACCCCATAATATTAATATGAGAAATCGAACGAGACACGGTTTTCGTTTTCCAATTACCGATACTGTGAACCGTATAATAACTAGAAATGATTTGATAAAAATTAAACAAAATTACGTGAAACCCTATACAACTTTACAATTTAACTATGGGCTGATAAGATAAATTCTCCTAAATATGTATATATATATTTATATTTATTTATTCATATATATATATATATATATATATTTATATCAGGCGCCCAAGTTAAACTAAAAATACGATAATATACTTAAGAATAAGTTACACCCACGTTTGTTCTCTGTTTAACGAGCTAGAACGATGCTATTTAGAATTTTAATTATGGTGTTTACGTCAAATTCGAATATAGGAATATATAGGAATATTTAGAACAGTTTTTTAGCTCTTTTTTTAAATATCACCTGAAAGTGTTATGAGTTTTTATACTTATAACTTTTTTATCAGGTGATATTTAAATAAAGGCTACGAGTTGCTTTCAAAAATATTATACTCTCCATATTTGACTTAAAGAGCTTAATCTTTAAATTTGACCTAAATGCCATAATTCTAATTTAAAAGTAAAATAATTTTTCTCATTTTGCTTGTTAGAAAGATAGACAACAAATGTAGGTGCGAGTGTGCGACATGAGATTGGAAGCAGTATCTTATCATGTCAAAAGTAACTAATTTCATTTCAAAAAACCTATAAGAAAAATTTTTCTAAAAATGAAATCAGCCATTTTTAAATAGTGACCAATTTCCAATATATACAAATAGCATAGTCATTAAAAAAGATATATTTTTTACCGATTGACCTTAGTATATTCTAGTAAATAACAAAATAATACGATCAGTCGAAAATGAAATTATTATAAAAAAAAATGTTTTACATTTAAATACAGTAAGATTAAATTAAATATTATTCAAATTTATTTTAGATTCATTTTCAAATAAATTTGGACATTAATTATTATTGAGATGGAAAATAAAATTATAACTTAAAAAACTGAAAATCATAAATATTACATGGCGTACAATATAGGTACTTATTGTTGTAATCATTTTATAATTTTAAATATTTATTTATATAATTTTCATACTTTTACCATCATTGATTATATCTGTACACTTGAGCACAAGATGAGCACGTAATTGAAAAAAATTAAAAAGTTAAGTAAAATTCACTCATAAGCCATCAATTAAAAGTTAATATTGTTATAAAAAACAATAATTTTAACTTGTTAAATTGAAATGCAAACAAATATTTATTTAACTAAGAATTTAATATTTTTTTTCCACGAGAAAATTTCAATTTGAATCCTTAAAATTACTCAAAAATACATTTACCCATATTTTACTTTTTAAATTATTAACTAATCATTTATTAATAAAATTAATGATTGTATTTAAATTACGATTAAAATATGTAAGTAGAAACTTATTAAAATCGTTCACTCTCATTGCGTTAAGTATTAACTTAGCAGGATAAATAAGCAAATGGTCCGTAAAAAAGTAATTTATAGTAATTTAATCTAGTTGAGTCAATTAATAACTTAGTTAATATACTTAATGAAAACCTTGTTTAATTTTTAAATATATAGCTAATTCCCACCATTGTCTGTATCTTAAATTGTACCGTATATATATTTTAAATTAATAAATTTTGATTCAAAATGAATTTCAATGATACTTGGACTACTATTACTAATAACGTAAATTCTAAGATTTATTAATACTTATATCATCGTCGATTACTAACGTAACCGTTCGGTATTTTACTGTATACAGAGTACTATTCTGTGTACATAATATCCTATAAAGAATTTACCGAAAGTCGGACTTTTACCAGCAGAACCAGGTGTAAATTCAAAAAAAAAAGTGAAATGTATACACCCTCCAAAATTCCAAAAAAAAAAACATCTACTTAAGTATAAATATAGACGAATAGATATATCCACAAGCCACAAAATCACTCTAGGACCAGGCCGAGAACAATACAATATGGTTAAAAAAAAAAAAAAAAAAAAACCGATATCATTTACCGGTGTACTTTCGCCGTATAACACATTATCCATATTATATTTTATATTTATATTATTTCAGCCGATCTTTTACGGGGAAAAATAATACAATATCCTCTCGGTCGGTTGTTTTGCCAAAAGTTTTTGGTCACCCCTGTCTCGGGTACATGAAAACGAACAAAATGTCCGGGAAACGGATGAGGAAAGGCTCGAAAACGATACTCGGCTATAGAGGTCTTAGCCCGCGAACGGACTAAGATCCATCTGCGGCGTACGTGTGCGCAATACCGATTTTTTTATATTTATAAATATTATATGTGTGTGTGTGTGTGTGTATGTGTGTGTGTGTGTGTGTGTGTGTGTATAATATATATTTTTACAACGAATAAAATACAACCCCCGGACGTGAGTTTCGCTGTTATCACCGCGGTCCACAATAGACGAGCGCTGATTACATGATTTTTACGCTGCGGATGTGGGACGGCGGCAGGCGGGATTATACACACGAGGGCCCATTTCAGGGTGCGTATAAATATATATTATATATATATGAAATAAACGTGTTTGGATCGTTTCATCGTTGTGTATCGATCCGGTAAAATGAAATATTCAGCAGTACAATACGGGATTGAAACCGTATTGTCGTATAAATCAAAGCGAAATGATGATCTTTTTCCGTTAATAACATTGTAATATTATCATGGTTTTCTGTTCGTTCGATAATTTAGTCTCGATAATATTCGACGTATTCCAGAATTTTCCGATCAAATCACGCCTACATTAATGTTACGTAACGCTATTTTACCAATATCTATACAACGTGGATATACGACAATTGATCACGCGACAATTGATAGTACAACAATTTGGTAGTGTCATAAAAAAAAAAAAATAAAAACCCAATTATGTTATTATTGTTTATAATATTTATTATAAAAGTTTATTGTGCATATTTTTGCATATTTAGTAATATTTTTTAGTTTAAAGTGCATATTTTTTAATTTTACAATTTTTTAAAGCATATTTCATGATAAATGATAATATAATTTCAAAATTCGTAAATCTCAAATACTAAGTTGATATAATATTTAATAATTTGTAGGCACATCAAATTCATTAAAACAACCTATCAATATTAACTCTGGGCTTTACTATTTATTGTTTTATGTATAAGCGTATATAAAGCATTAAGTTTCCAGCCCTAATTATTATAATTTTTTAATTTTTCACTATCAATTGTCCGCTATCTATTGACGGGACACCATACAACGTACCCTGAACATATATGGGTATAATATGTGAGTACACGTCCCGAATATATCAGATTTTGTTTTCACACTACAAAAAATGTACGGAAAACTTTTGTGTTGTACTATAGTTTTGTTAATATTTTATTCGTAAAAGCGAAGACTAGCTAAAAGCGTCCACTAGTGTGTGACGGAGTGCTGGCTTCGGTTCCGGTTTTCAATAGATTTATCTCGAGGTTCCGGTTTCGGTTATTACCGGTATTTTTCACTTCCAAGAAGTAATTTTATTTTTATATTTTTTTAATTTTTACTCTGTATACATGAACATATAACATGATAATATTGTCCGAGTAAAATTGCATTGATTGGCTCCAGGAATCTAGTGGGCCAAGTTTTAAAACCTGAAATAATTGTGGACCAGACATAAAGTTTTTTATTATTATTTCGAGAAACGAATTAATTCATACATTTTATGCATATAATAAAAATAATAAGAACTAAGATCTTATTTAAATACTTGTGTATGTTTTATAATTGTTAACTTTTCCAAAGTACTATTTACCTAGCGATTTTTACTATATTTGAAGTAGTATATTGTAGTATATTATTCAACGATAATAATATTCAAGGATAGACCAAGCAAAAAAAAAAAAAGTTACGGTGAGCCGTCAGTTATCCATTTCTGATAAATAGTAAAAATATATATAATCAATATAGAGTTATTATAGTGATAATAATTGGTCGGAATTTGGGAGAAAAATGTTTCCATAGAATATGGTTGTAACATGTATAGGTAAATATCAAGGTAAAGATAGTAAGCTAAATTTCTATACAAATGGAATATTTTTTTAAACCCAGATAAACAAAATTTTAAACTTAAACGATACTGATCCATAGTCCATACAAATACAATATAAAAATACGCGAAATGTACAATCGTCTTATACCTACATGTTTTCTGTAGATTAATTAAATTGGAAACATATCTGATTGAAAAATAAGACACTCATAGTACTTTATCTAAATATTACTAAAAAAACTATAATTTTTCAATCTAAAATGTCGAATATAAAAATATCAGAACCGTAAAAAACCTCGGTATTTTTCATTTTAAAATAAGAGTTCCGGATCTTCAATTTTCTAGGGTTTTTGGATTCCCGAACTGGTTTTTTCGGTTCGGTTACACTACCTGGTAGTGAGTAGGTACATTCGATTTGAAAAAAATGGTAAATCGTTGTTTTCTATAAAACGATTTTGAGTGGAGCTCGGTGTAATACAGATATAATTACTACTCGTATTGTGGCAAAAATAAAAAATGAATTTTATGACATCGTGGACCACATGTAATGTTATTTGCAACCGATTTTCTTATTTTAAAAAAATTTCCGCCAAATATTAGTTTTCCTTTAGATACGCTTAAGAAAATTACTGGGGAAATCAGGCACGTAGACATGAGTTTTTCCACAACAGAATCACATTTTTTTGACCTCTTTAAGTTGATTAGCAAAAAAAAATATCATTAGAGAATGAAAGGCATTTGTTCGGTGGATGGACACTGATGGATAATATGTTAAATAATAATATTGAATTAACATCGTCAATAGCATAATGTTATTATACAAATTATACATTATACATTATATTATATCTACACAGACCGCTCACAATGAATGACGTTGTGTGTCACACCTACTATACGAGTATATTATATACGTCATCGTCACGGTTATTTTTTCTCAAACACTTTTTCGATCACTCGAGAAAACACCAACGTCGTCATAATGTAATTAATATATTATTAGGAATGTCACCAGCGGTACATATTTTAGTCCTACAAAATTATATTACATAAAATGCCTACCGGAAAAAGTATGAAATATATAAAATCTCTAAATATTCTGGAGAACTACTGCGTTTTAAATATTATGTAATGTATATAAAATAAGTTCGAAATAAAATTATTGCAAAATACCTACTTTAGGATGTACATATTTTAACTTCTTAAAACCTTAACTTATTAAAATGAAAAAACATTAATTTTAATTTGATTATGAATATTCATATTAATAAATCTGAGTTCATTTAAAATGCATTTTAAATTAATTAATATCCATAAGAACACAAACCAAATTTAAGTTATTTGCCTAAAATACAACACAGTAATTTTTGTTTAATTGAAAAAGTTTTTTTTTCCATTTTGCATTTTCCTGAATAATTGTCATTAAAAGGTTTTTCAAAAAATAATTTCAGGTAGTTTTGTGAACAAAAGAGTGTAGCCGACTGGTATCATTACAAAACGATGATTTATTTTAAATAAATTACATAATATATTTTTTTTTTTTAATGTACACTATTTTTTAGATGACGTTGGGGACAAATTGTTTATTTTTGAGTGAGTAGTTATAACCGTTTGTCCGGGTATGAGAGGCAGGTCATTTGACCTAATGTCGTTAGTTCAACCTTCTGCCATTTTTATATAATGACGATTATATTTCATGATTCATAAATGTCATTTTAAAGGTTATCAGTTCATGCCTGTGTTAATTAAAATACGTATTATTAACATACAATGATAATTTTACACATTTTTTAAGTATGATGAATTACGTAGTTTTATCATTCTAAATGTGTTCGATTAACAAATATTTGGATTAAAGTACAAATCCATGTATAACAAAAGCTGTTTCAAAAATAATATGGTGAAAATGATCTGGTGTACTATAATTTGTAATTTTATCAAAGACGATGTGACTTTAAATGAGAAATTTTTACCAATAATTTTGTTTGTTAAAATTATGTTTGTTCAGAAAAATAGTGCTACCTTGGTAATTTTATCATAATGTGACGTGATCGAAGAACATATACTATAGTCAACAATTTTATTTATGTCATGCAATCAATATCTCAAAATTAACATTGAATATTGGATATTGCATTGGTATGTAAACATTCTGAAATATATTTAAAAAATAATAATCGTGATCCTCCGATTTGTTGACAAAAGGTTGCACATTTACCTATCGGCTATCTACATTTTACTTTTTTCAAAATATATCATGTAGGTACCCAAATATGTGTAGATATTATTTTTCTTCGCCCTGCATGTTGTTCTTTTTCATCAAAAAAGTAGTGTTATTATAGTTAAATTTGTCATTAATAAAATAAAACCATTTTATTTTTTAATTTTCGATCATTTGAACTTCAATCACACTTCCATCCAAAAACTGTTATGAATTATAATACAAGTATACATTTTGAAATCTTGGCGAAATACTAATTGTTAAATATAATTTAAATATAATATAATATAATATTGTTACCGATAAAATAGGTATGTCCTTAAAAAAATGTTAGTGAAACCGACTGAGCATGTATAAATATAATATTTTCTTGGTCATATTATGTAAAATAAAAGTTTTATAATGTATGTATATCTTTCGAAACAAATATTTGCAGCTGGATCTATATACGATGTATTTAAAAAAACCATGCAAAACTTATAAACATCCTAATCCTATTAATCACTATACCAATATAAGTATACCAAATACAAAACTGTTTTTAAGACACTATCGATTGCCATACTGTTTACACTCGTTATTTTTTTATATCACTCCGACGTATATTTAGTGAGCCATGAATTTCCTGTACTTCTATACATTGGATATTAATTCGATATGGTTATACACCGACGACAATCATACCTAATAAATATCATCGTGTTTGCAAAAAGCATAATAATAATAATAACAGATAAGATATTGGACACAATTATTACAACAATATTATGTTTTTTTTTATTATTATTATTGTTGTTTAGCCTATATTTTTCATATTATTGTGTAGGTACCTACTCAGTATATCTATGTATAGCTAGTATTTGAGGGCGTCAGGCGTACTAGGGAATATCGGGTGGCCAACCCCATCCTAGAAATTCACCGCTGTCAATTACAAATCATAACTATAATTGATTACTATAGAGCTGTCACGGGTATCCGTTTAATACCTACCCGGTATCCCGGCATACCCGGCACGTATTTTGATATGTGGTACTTGGCAAGCCAAACAAAAATCTTTACGGGTACTGGGCTCATAAATTAACCTAAAATATATATATATAATCCCCTTGCCTTTTCTCAGTATTTAAAATTGGGAAACCTGTTCCAAAAATAGTTGAGCAGTTTGAATCACCAATTGATAAAATATACCTACTTCTGTGTTGGGGTTTAAAAGTCATTACTGAAGTAGATAATAATAAATAATTATTATAGTTTCTTTACAAAAATTACAATTTACTTCTTAGTTTTTATTATTTTAATTAGAAATACCTGGCTAATATCAAGTACCCGGCAAGGTACCCGATATACGGTACAGTTGATAAAAAATTACCCGGTACCTGTTACCCGGTAAAATTTGCTACCCGCGACAGCCTTATTGATTACCTAGTAGAGACATCAAATTTTGATTTCCAAGTTATGAAAGAACTCCAGATATCGTTCCTATTGCGGAACTATATCCTTTGTGAGATTGCAAACGGGTCTTTTTCAAGGAGTTCAGTATAGGCCATAAATCTCAAAAACGTGCTTGTGAATCATGCGGCGTAGTAAATCTTAATTAGTGTGCGTTGGACTTTGATGTTTATGATAGGAGTATGTATACTCACGCACAATCAACACAATCATAAAATGGCCGTTTTAATTTATCATAACTTATTCTTTTTTTTTTGTACGATCGACAATGCGATAAGACTTCTAAAAACACACTCGTATTTGAATCGAATACTCGTATTTAAACACAATTTATAGGGGTGCAAAAAGTCAAAAAATTTTTTTTTCTAAATGAGGAATTATTATACAAATTCAAATGTTCATTCGAAAGTTTTATTCCATTACTCGTATAATGGGTCAATCACGCACATTGATAGACAAAAACACGGGTGCATTTTGATCATAAAAAACGGCCTGATTATCGTCTGAACGTGGATATACGCTTGCGAGATCGTGGTATTTAAATGCTTCTTCCCTGAAAATTAATCGTTTCCAAAATACGTTTTGAGAAAAATTCGCAAACTTTTTCTAGACATGCCACTGTGATAATTATAGCATTTTTCATGGAAAATAAAATCAAACGGTCGCTCGTTTCGGTTTATATTTGGCGTATCCGTTTCCAATTGCACATTAAACACAACTCTCCCTACCGTAAACGAATTATCGTGTGAAGCTCACGATCGCAGGATAAGGAATGTGTGTGTGTGTGTGTGTGTGTGTATGTGTGTCCTGGGGAGACAATGCTCGATAATTTACGTTCTCGCCCACGTGCTGGGGGCCGAAACACATGACCTTTTGAGCAATGCGTTTTCTGCGAGCAATGCGCACAGAACGAGTATTAATTATCTTTGGTATTATTACACGGAATGCGCATATTACTTATATCAGACTAATACACACGTGCACGCCACTATACATTGGTTGTTAAACGCATCGTGTCACTGTAAAAATTACAATATTTCGTATAGTTTGTTATTAAATTTTAACCATCGAGGTCGGTCAAATACGATTCAGTATACCGGTCTTGAGAGAGACAATCTCTATGGGAAAAAAATCGTTATTATTAACAGAATGGTATTTTTTTTTTTTTTTTTTTTTTTTAATGCATTTTTCACCGGCTCTCCCGCAACCAAAATAAATACGAAAACAGTAGTATAAAAATTGTTAATATTTTTTTTTTCACTATAAACAGTGAAAATCATACCATTGAATTATTCATTAAATGAACTGCGCACCTAGTCAATAACACTTGGGTAGTATTTGATAAGCAAAAGAGAATTCCATGATATTATAAACGCTTTTGTTTCAAACGTATACCCACAATCTACATAGATTAAACTATTTTTCTTCTGTACAACACTCCTTTTTGCTTATCACGTATTTTCTGAGTGTTTCAATAGGCAGGAATTTAGTAAGGCGTAATTATTTAACAGTGGTACGGCACTGTTTCAAAATCCATTGTTCTTTTAACGGCGGTAACTCTGGGACGTTAAACGCACGGAGGCTGATATATTTTATAGGTATTATTTGAAATCATATACTCAGTGATAGAACGGTTATTCTATGGCAAATTTTCTGTTAAGAATCAAAATGTACAATTTAAGATAATGCGCAGTCACTGTAATCTCTTTGCGAAAGTCGGACGGGTGGCGGGAATCGTAAATAATAACACGTCATAATATCGTTCCTAATATCATATACGAATCCCAAGCTAGCAGCCTAGCCAGTGACACTTCTGTATTGTTTTATGGTTTAATTAATATGTTATATGACTATGAAAAATACATCATTTCGGTTGGAATTTATGTGTGAAATTCGGACAATATTTAGAAATTAAATTTAAAAACACAATTTAATAGACGAAAAATGAAAGTGATTTAATCCAATAAAGTCTGCTCATTATTTTATAAAAATATATTTCATTGAATCGTTAAATCTAAAAAATGTTTGGAAATTAAAAATTTGTGAAATTAATGTTTTCAAACTAAGAGCTTATAAAATATTGACAAGTATAATTTTTAAAGAAAAGCATCTTTAGAATAAATATATTATATTTCGTTTACTAATTAATTTATATTAATTTACTTCTTATATATACTTAGATACACGCATATATCTTTATATTTGTCTAGTCAAATAATGTATACGAAATTCGTTTTATTAAAGTGAGATTTCTTTAAGAAAATATATTTTTTAAAAACGACTAAAATCTATTATTAAAAAATATATAGCTATATAATATGCTAGATACAATATTTGATGATAATATAACTTTTAAATAATATCATTTTCTTATGTAATAATAATGTAAATGTCATAAGCCTAGGCAATATTGTAAAATTTTTAAATACAAGCATTTTGAAACTTGAATTTAAATTATTATTTGGTATTTTTTTTAAAATAATTTTTAGATTTATTCTTAGGGTATTTAAACATTTTTTATTTTTATATTTTATTTGCTATAATTAAGGTTAAAAAGATTTTCATTCAAAATTATTGATTTCAGAATTGTTTAAAATTTAGACTTAAACAATATATAATAGTAATATACCTACACTATATGATTGTATTGAGTAAAAAAAAATATAGGTTAGACTTTATATTATGTTTATTACAAATGTATAATGTACGTATTGTGTAAATTAGATTCTGAACTGGAAACTATATATTTTATTTTATTTATGATAAAACGTGTTATTATTTAAAAAATTATTTAAGTAAAGATAAAAGTATTTATAAAAAAGTGTATTTCAATAAATATTTACTATATTATTTAATTTTTCTAATTTTCTGAAAACCTCGTGATGTTATAAATATTATGGCTTTAATATACTCTGCTTATACTTAGTTATAAGCATTATTACTCAAACATGAATGTTATTAATATTATACTTTCCAGCAAAATAGGATGGTGATATTAACACATTGAAAACGTATTTTTTAAACCAAAAAAGTACATAAATACAAACATTTAGATAAATGTACAAATACTTAACGAAATTATTTAAAATACTTCTCAAATATTGTTTTATTGTGAAGTATTTATAAAATATATTATAATATATTTATAAATATTTTTACTGTAAGTTTTTGCAAGTAGAGTCTGCTTTAATGTTGATCTATTTTTTGTTGTTCTTATTACGTTTTTAAATTTATCTCTCATTCGATTAAAATTTACATAAATTAAACATTCAATTAATAACAGAATACATTGATTTTTTAAAATAAATAATTTAAAACATTTAAATAAGTTTTTTATGTATTTACATACTTCTTAGGATACATTTGAGTACGTTTCTCCAAATATTTAAAACGCATTTTTATATGTCAAATAGTAAATAAAAATAAGATGGGTATAACAATGTACCCACCTATACCTATATATATAGAAAAAGTGATCGTTCTAAAATTTCATTGGCAATACGATCGAGTTTCTTGAAGATATCGTCTCTCTACGGTATATTTTATACTCGTTTAAATCGTTATGTATATATTGTATGTCGAATACGACATATATATATATATATATATATATATATATTTCTTTTTTTGTCGTTTTTGCGATAGATTCGGCACTGTGGTCTTTACCGATTGCTTTACGACGACATGAAAAACGCCCAAATCGATGATTCGCCTCTCCATGGAATTGTAGTATGTAACTGATAAGACGGTCATTTGGAGGACATCCTCGCACTTAGTGCTACTCGTCTCTGTCCGACACACGCGCCAAATTTGTGTTTCGAAATGGTCGGGTCGACTTTCGAACACTCGTTGATGGCCTGGCCATAAAACGAGAATAACTCACTGTATATAACTACAGAGTCTGCAGTTTTTTCGAATAAAAAAAAATTGTTATTTAACCGAACGTGGTATATTATACTCGTAACACATAATTTGGTCGATAAAAAAAAAATAAAAATTGAAAATGAATGGTTTATAATGGAAAAATGTTTGATCCGAGTTTTTTTAAATTTACTTTTTATGTCATCTTAATGTTAGCATCTTAAAACTCACATTCCAAATCTAAATTAGTTTTTTTTGTGCCCAATAATAAATAAAATATAAAATGAAAATATCACATTTAAAAAAAAAACTCAATAAAAATATTTTACCCAAATCATAAATTTATCAAACAGTATAGTTATGGTGATCTTATAAATTTAATATATTTAAGTAGTTCTTCATAAAAGGTTTATGCTAAAGAAGTAGGTCAAGTAGGTGTGTTTATACGGACGTTTGTTTTTTTCGTGGGAGTTGATGTTTGACGTCCTCTGTCTTCCTGACAGATAGTATTAATTTTTCAACTAATTTCTGGGTTCATAGGAGAATACTATTTATTATGATATATGGTTACACTATAACTGGCAGTGGCCTATTTCATAAATCAAGCAGCATTTGTTGTATTTCAGTTCATAAAATGGGCAATTTTTTCTATATAACTTTTAAATTTCATAATATAGATATTTCGAATACGTACCAATTAAAAGATAAAAATAGTTTTGTTGGCAGTAAAATACCTGCTCTATGAACACGAAAATGTTAATTTTTGATCCACGATCAAAAATTCAATTTCAAAAACCATAGTAAGGGAGACCGAGTACAATTGAAACATACGAAATTATTTTTCTTTGAAATCTTATATATTATATTATTCTACAATAAATACAACTTTATCCCATTATCAAAATAATGATATCGTGTTTACTGGGAAAAATAAAATATATTTATATTTTTAACTGTTGATGGTAAAGAGTAAACGTATTTGCTTGTATATTTTTTAATTTAAAATAATTTGTTTATACCCACTTTGTTATATACCTTTTATAATATTATTATAATATTTTATAATATATACGTCGTTTTACAGTTATCAGTTATAATTTGATACTTTTATTAAAACTGAAAGTGCTAAGAAAATTTTTATAATTACTTTTATTTAAAAATATTATTTGGGGATGGTTGTTACAATTCATTAGGAGATAATTGTAACAAATAAATTTTAATCGAATTAACCCTCCCCCCCACATCCCCACGAGTTAAATTTTTTTTAAACGATGTATTATTACGTTTACAACAATGGTGCAAAGTTAGTTCTGTGGGAGTAACTACAATTTGAAAATAATGACATTTTAAAGATATGTGATTTTACAGTATTATTTTTAATTATCTAATCTAATAATTTACCAAATTTATTTGACCTTTAAGTGGCAAGAAATATCTTCAAAAAATTATCTCCATATGGAATATAATCATTGTAACATGCTTTTTTTTTAAATAAAATTTTTTTAGAATTATTAATTAGGATTAAGGTTCAATATAAACATAGTTTTAATTGAAAGTTGAATTAATCAAAAAAGTCCAAATTTTTAATATCTATTAGGTAGAAATGTTACAACTGTATCCGGCCTCCTCTACTTTTAGATGGTACTTTAATTTGGCTTGCTACCAGTTTAACCACAACAGTGTTGCCAATATATAATATTTTACCGTGGAAAAAATGAAGTATACAATATTATCAAATTAATATGCACAACCATGTTTCTCGGTGGAAAATTTTATAAACTATTGTTTCCTGAATATCATTTTTCTAAAAAACATTATATAGATAATTATCATGAATTAAATTTTATTTTAAGAGTACTGTGTAGATTAGGGTGGCCATATTTTTTAAATTAAAAAATGGGACACGAATAAAAAAAGTGAATCGTAATCATTTTCTACCAAGATTTCATAAATCTGTTTGAAAATAGTAAAAAAGCAAAAAATCTAGAGCCCATTTTCAAAAGTGGGACAAAAAGCGTTCCGTTTAAAGTTCATTGGGACAACGGGACACAATGCCACAAAAACGGAACGTATGATCACCATACTGTAGATACTTCCTTTGGTTTCACCTATAAACCGGGCAAAGTTACTCACTCACTTTGACAAGTTGTTGTGAAACACTATCGTGTAAATAAAATAAAAAATCAGGAAATAACTGAATTTATTTGGGTACATCGTTCTCCAAAATCCAATATAACCAACATATTTTACTTTTTCCAAAAGCCAAATAATGAAATCGAAAAAACTGGTTTTTAATATAACTTAAAAATTGAATAAAAATATTGTTGAATGGAAATAATATTTTTGGAAAGAGCGGTGCAGTCCCCTTTATTTTGTGTCTCTGTAGGTATTTTTTATTTTATAATATTTAAAAAATTAAACAAATTTGGAAAACATCTTTTCATCGATGGACTTTCATTAATTATTGAACGATTTTTTAAAATATATTTCTAAATCTGGTTTTAAACGAATTTCTAATTTTTTTTTTTTTTTGTTTTAAATCGTTTACAGGCCGCACCGACAGCATACTTGACCGGAATCCCTGGCGCGAGTACACAGGTTGGCAACACTTACACGCCATACTTTAGTGCCGCCGGACCGCTGATCGGACCGACCACGATAATCACGTCCGACCCGAACAATCCGCTCGCCATGGCCGTACAACAGACAATGGTTACGCAACAGAAAATGCCAAGGAACGACCGTCTAGACGTTAGTAAAACAAATTATTACATTTTTATTTATTTATTTTTTCTCTTTTTTTTTTTTGTCCAATTAAAAAGCATGATGACGGGAACATATCGATCTTTTAGCTAATTTCTTTTTTTTTTTCATTTTACTTCTAATTTTATCTCATTTTAGCTACATGACATTTGCCCGTAACACGTGGCGTTAATTGCATTATTATTTAATTTATTATCACATATTATATATTATATTGACAGTAGTTGTAACTTTTAACAAGTTATAGAGTCTATATATCTTTTTTAGTAATGTAGTACCAAAATAGTAGGTATTATAACAAAAAAAAAAACTATCGTTCATATCGTGATTGTTTATTTCAAAATTGTCTAATGGGTGTCATTTCACGACAATTATGTCATAGTAAAAATGTAATGGGTACAAAAATGCAACGTCCATCAACTCTTTGAAAATATTGAAGTTTCAAAGTTGAGTGGTTTTAACTTTTTAATTTAACGAGTTTTAACTTTAAGTAAGAAATTAAATTGAATCTAAATTTAATTAAAACTAATTATAAATATAAAGAGTTAGAAGTTAATTAACTTATACCTAACGAGTTATTTACAAATCATATTTTTGCAGTTTAAAATAAACATCTGTAGAAAATTTAAATTCTACGATTCGTGTTAAATATTAAATAAAAACAATGCCACATTGAACACTGTACTATTAAATATAGTGATAGTCTAAATTTCTTTATACCTTAGTTGAAACCTGAGTATTACAACGAAAATTATATTTAAAGTCAACTTTTAACTTAATTCTGTTAATAAATATTAATATGTTAATATTTTTGTATAATTCGAGATAAAATTCTAGGGCTCGCTGAGTTAAAAAGTTAAAATTTATTTATTAATAAATTAATGTCCAGATTTGAACTTATAAATGTAATTTTTAACTTTAAATTATTAAGTATTTTTTCTGTAAGTACTCTGAATTTGTTTTCTAGACAAGTAATTATGATAATTATAATTATGTGTTAGGTAAGATTTTAATTAATACAGATATTTATATATTTAAACTTAAAGAATTATTATTATGATTATTATTAGATACTAATATATTTGTTGAAAACTCTAAATTTAAATTTAATTTAATTTATATTTTATTGCACCTATACAATTAACTTGAAATTAACTCATCAGTTACATAAAAAAAAGTAAATTATCAAGTTAGAAGTTAATGCTAAAAACAAGAATCTCGGTAATTATTATTAGCGTCATTCATGTTAAGTTAACTCTGAACCGATTTACTATTTTTTTAAGCGATTTCTTAATTCCTAGCGAAAATCTGCATAGTTGACTTTTTTTTACTTATTAACTTAATTTGTAAAATTGTTTTCACTACACTTTTTGTGATGCCCTTCCTTCTTAAACGAGCTTCAAATCAACCCCTGAACAATATTCTAATAATAATATTATTATTATTATTTATTCTTCTTTATCGAATAACTATTTATTATTATTATTATTATTATTATTATTATTGTTACTATTTTATTGTTATTGTCCCTGTTATGTGGCTTTTATCTAATTACTTTCACCCAAACTTAAGTTCACGATGAGAAGGTATATACAAGGGAACGATGATAATATCGATTAAACCCCGTATAATAGGCTATTCAAAGTGTACCAATATCCAATCACGTATAAACCACGTTGGGTTAATAAAATTTGACAATTCCATTAGGTTAGCCCTACGCCTTGAAATTATTAATTTAAAACAGGCACCCGCGTAAAAATAATCGATATTTTTCTCATCAAATATACTTTGAACCACATCATTAATATGCATTTCCAGTTGACTGCTGGTCCACTGAAATGTAATTTACTCAATGATCCCGAAATGTAATATTCCTTTCCCCCAACCCATTTATAATTATAATATAATTGAATACAATAATTAATACAAACCACGATTTAATATTCATCAACTTATTAGCAATCTAAAAAATTATATTTATACAATCAAATATAATAAAATGTTATTACAAAATATAAAATATAAACATAAATACTGCATAAACACATAAATATATCAAATAAACGTGATATAAGGAAATATCGTCGAGAAATCTCGAAAATTGTAAAATTGTGTCATTTCGATTATGTAGGTAGGTATGTAAAATATATCATGTTCATACGAAATTATTTTTTTTGTTCATCACTAATAAAGTCAAAAATAATTGATAAAATGACAAAGACTAAAGTTTATAATTTCTCATGACTTTTTCATGTTTTTCTCTTCTGTTCGTATTATGCAGTGCTAACACCAAGCTACAAGTTTGTTTCATAGTACAAAGAAATATATCTAATCTTTATATATTTATTAAGTTTTTAGGTTTATAGAACATATTTTGTGGTTATTAACATATACTTTTCGTGTTTTAGGTCATGAATTTTTTTTTTAAAAATGTACCTTTTATGTAATTTTATCTATATTTTAGGATATTATTGTAAAATTATTAAAACAAAAATAATAAATAAAAAAAAAAAAACATCACTCAGCATAAATAACTAAAATGAATAAATATTATGACAAAATTAATTTTCACAATAATTTATTCAAACATTATATTTGTCTTATTATGTACCAATACGAAGTATTTTAGAATAAATATTTAAATATTATTTTTTATTTATTTTGATTAATTAAAATATTAATACTATTATAATAAAAAATTTCTTTACCTAATTATTTTCAAAAATTTGATTCATATTTTAGGTTTTAGATCACAAATTAATTTTTTTTTATATATACAAATATAAATATTTTTAGGCAATTTCTTTCTGCAGTTTTTAATCAAATACACTTTTTTATGGTTCATTTTTGTACTAAGTTTAAAATTATTTTGATAATGATAACTTTTTTTATGTAACTGATGAGTTAATTTCATGTTAATCGTATAGGTACAATAAGATATACTTAAATTAAATTACATTCAAATTTAGAATATTCAACAAGTACAATAGTATCTAATAATAATAATAATAATTCTCTAAGTTTAAATATATATGTTAATTAAAATCTTACTCAAGAAATTTAAATTATTAAACTATTTAAATGCCTTAATTGTTCGTCTAAAAAACAAATTTAGAGTATAGAAAAAGTACCTAATAATTCAAAGTTTTAGTACCATAATTTGTTATTCTAAATTGAAATTTTTAATTAGGTTTACTTGTTTTTTTTTTCTATTATATAAACTTTTAAAGTTTATATAATAGAATATATATGATAGTTATATATAGTTATATATATATTATTATATATATAATATATAATAATATATATAATAGTTTATATATTAACAAAAAAATCTTGATTAACATTCACCTAAACTTAACTTGCTTTTTTTTATATTAATTTAATTCTACGAGTTGAAAGAATGTTTTCACTTGGCCAGCCTTACTTTTTAAGGTTATTAACTAAAGGTAAATACGAGGGAAGAATAAGGGAATAATTTCACTCTCTTCACGCACAGAAAAATGTTCATTCGATGTATGTCATCTCGCATGACTTATTTATTTTTAAATACACACATATATATATTATATAGCGTAACGTTATACGTAGTTGTGTGCAAATTTCATACTCGAAAAATGACCTTAAAAACGATAAGTAATTTTATAAAGTTTTTTTAAATCGCACCCTCCCATTCAGTTAAATATAATTTGTGACAATAATATTATATTCTACGTGCATATATATATATATAGGTGCGATACGTCATGTTCGCGTTCGTCGAATATCTAATATTATAATATGCATATTATTGCATAGTGCGTATAGGTGTGCACACAGGACCTCCTTATTACCATAATCGATATCGAACTAAATCGGGATAAAAAAATTAAAAATTCTAATTTAAAACGTCATGCGGGGGACGGCAGCGTGCATATATACTTGATTATGGAATTCACGTTTTTGAACTCGGCGGGCAAAACGTAATACGGAACAATTTGTAAATTGAAGGGAACGCCATTGGCGATGTAAAAAAGAAAAAAACGAAAGAAAAAAAATGCGTCTTCCATTCTGTATACATAATACATATATATACCTAGTGTAGACACATATATATATACGGTATAACTACATTGTATAGCAACACCCTCCTGGTAACCGCGGTCTCTCGTTCGGCTTATTTATGTACGTGACCCTAGATGCTGACTCGAACCGCACGAACCCACCAATTTATTTTGGCATTAGTAAACTTTTTTCCACCTTTTGGACCCCCGACATTCCATATAGGTTATGTTCGAACTGCAAAGATGTAGGAAGGGCTGCACAGCTGAGCAACAGTCGGAGAAAGACGTATTACTGTTGTGTTTGTCGTATGTATACTGCACAGCCATTATAACCACCCAAAATCCCATTCCCCGCACATCTCTTATATATATATATATATATATAACTATAAGTAATTAGTCGAAAACTACCCCTCTCCGAATTATCGGGATTTCCGTGTTTTATTTTTTCTTCTTCTTCTTTTTCGTCCCTGGGCCTTGGAATAACATACCCATTCTCGTTTAGCTTCGGCTTATCACGGTTTTCACCACCACAGATTTCCCGATCGCCTGTCAGTCTCCAGAGTATTACACCTCGAGACAGTATATACAACGACATTTAGACGGCTCTATAATTATTATTTTTCCCCACGTCGAAAATCTGCTGTTAAATAATACGGCGCCGAATCGAGATACATCACCAAATAATGAACAATTTCGATATACCTACTCACATAGATTTAGAATATTATAGAACTATAGAATGTTTAGAACTGGGAATGATCCCTAGAATTTATTTTTTAAAATTACAATTCCGAAATCATTCAAATTGAAAATCTTTACACAGAAAAATCTAATGAACCTATAATTTTCATAATACATAATATATATATATATATATATGGTATTTTAGGTATTTATATAAGTTTGTTCCAATAAAATTATTGCTCAGTGCTATCTATAAAATATAATGACAAATTAGATTACACGGTCTATATAAAGTCATGAGTTATGTAGAAGATCCAGATAAATCTAGACAATCATAACGCTTTTTTAAACATTAAATTAAACAAAGAAAAATACTTTAAATATATGTATTTGGGAAATTGAAATATTATCATTCCTTACAATTTTGAATAATAATAAAATTATAACCCTACATTCCACGCAGGTTGGCACAATATTACGATATTAAACTTTCCTTTTCACTAAATGATAAGATATTATCACTGCAGAACGTAAAAAAAATTAAACAACTAAAATAATAATATTGTAATTCGTACAGAAAACCAAATATATATATATATATATATATACTCATGTCTATACATTTATCAAAATACAATTTTAAAGATAATGAAAATATCGGTTTTCACTATAAGATAGAACACGAAACCCGAAAAGTTAACTTTTAAAATAACCGAAACCAGAATCGCTGGATCTATAAAGGTTCCACTACGTCCTGTTCCGATTCGATCGGTCAAATACAGATTCATATATTTTAAATTCGATTTTTAAAAAATGAAATGTATTTTTTTTTTTGTCAAATAGATAGGCACAACTTGGCTAGAATGTACCTCGTTTTTAAAAAGCCGACCTTTGTTCGTATATAATATGACCTACAACCGTAGATCGATATGGTAGGTACGATTGGCGGAACTCTGTCAGCTTCTGCCGAGGAATGTTCCGACCGAAATCTTTAACTAACCACAACTATGGCGGGTGTGAGACGAACGTGACTAACGAGCGATGTCGAAGCCTTTGTCGGACCAAAAGAGCCGTCCGCCGTCTTTATACCAATGGCATGGTAAAAGTTTTCGGTCTCGGGTGGATATATTATATTATTTGCTCACCTGAAGTTCGAATTTCAACAGTAGAGAGAATTTCACAAACATTCCACTATATAGTTCCACCGTCCACATACGTCCGAATCACATTTTACAGTCGAATTTTGGAAAGCCCTCTTTTTAGAAAAAAAAATTTACTACTAATCTAACCTAACGAAATCTGACGCGTTAACCTAACCACGTGATTTTCAAAATTATATCGCTAGGTACCTAGTGATTTCGGTTATGAATTATAACGATATATACGAATAAAGTTATGGTTAATATTCGTTAATAATTACAGGCAGTTTCATTCATATGGGTTCTATGGGCTAGTGAGTTTTTACGAATCAATCTACGAAAAGGACATTCTACAGATATTGAATATTATATTATACCGTTTATGTTTTCCACTTTCTGATTCGAAAAAGTTTAAATTAGATTTTAAACTGTAAATTAATTATGGTTTAATTTATTTTGGTGTTAATATTTAAAATATATATATATAATATTCAAATCATTGTGCTAAGTGCTAATGATATATTTCAAAATATGACAGATTATTTAAAATACAATTCGAAGCCTTCTTTTTGTAATTTATGTTTACATTACATTAACATCGTATATATTATGCATAATATTCATACATTTATTATTATTATTTCGGTAAATATTAATATATTCGTGTTTAACTCTGCAAGTATATTGGAAAACAAAAGAATTCGATACTATGGTTCAAAATCGAATTGACTGTTTTTTAATAATTAACATTTAAATCAATATATGATGTGATAACTAGAGTGCGAATCTTAATGCGAAATGTGTTTTTATATTGTCTATTTCGATTTTTTGATATTAATGCATTTTAAAATAATGCTTTTATTTTGCCGGTATTTTCGGGGCATTTTTTTATATATTATATTTTTAAGGTTATACTAAATATAAGAATTTAAAAAAAAAATTTAGCTTGAAATAATATTCCCAGCATACCTACTAGGTATTGTTACGTGATTTTTTTTTTTTTTTTGTATAACATACCTACAGTATTGCACGTATAATATGTAGATTTGTTTCAATAAAATATTTCTATAAATATAATTAAGGACATAGAAGTGAAACATAAAATGTAGGCATATTAATACGGTATACAAACTAATAAAATCATTTTCGAAAATAATATGTACACTATATAGTAGTGTATGGTTTTTTCGTTATATATATATATATATTCGTTCATTATAATCCACACAGTGACAATACTGATGAAACATTGTATTATTATTAACTCGTGTTGGTTTTCTAAAAAAAAAATTACCAAAAGTCCAGCGTAAAATTAACTATTAAAAGCATAATAATATTCTCGTACGCCCCGTGTCACATGAATAAAAACCGTTTAGGTCACAAAAAAAAAATAAAAACAACGACATAACACGCGAAAAGACCGTCAACGTCGGGTATATGCTGATTCTGTGAGATAACCAACGATCATTAACCGTGGTTTAATTAAAACGACCGTCGGATCAGGACTTTTCCTGAACAAACAATACGCGTGTACGAAAAATTATCATATATCGAATGGTTAATTGCCACCTTATATGTATATAAAATGACGTTTCTCGTGAGATTTAAATTAATGAATAATATTGACAGCGGACAATTATTTTGTACACAGATAATGGTTGGGTATAAAATAATATATCTAATTATACGGTCAAACCAACAAATTGTATCGTTTTAACGTACCTAATTTATCGCATACCTAAAGCGAATTTAATACAGTGTATAGTTTTCACCTCCTGTAAAAATACTCAACCGAAAAAATATCAAATTAAACAATGTCAAAATGGACGTAGAAAAATTTAGTTTGCCGAAAATTGTGATCATTTATCATTATTCACATGCCAGGGTATATAATATTAAGTATTATAATAGGTACTTTCCGATCGGATTTTGAACGGAGTACATAATAATTACGTTAAAAACTTAGTTAAGGTCTAATTGTTAGACTTGAAGTTTCAAACTTTACCAACGAATCAATTGCATTTGTTAACCAGTGACCACGTTTCCTATAAATTAATCATACCTTAAATATAAATCGAAAAAGATGTAGGTATTAAATTTTGTTTCTCCACGTAGTTGTTCGACTCGAATCTTTTTTTTTTTTTTTTTATTTATCTCATATAATTTTGAATTGTGGCAATTTTAAAATAATAAGGAAAATGACACAATACCTATTTGTCATAAACGGAACTACCCCAGTAGAAATCCAACAATATGCACCTATATTTTAAAAGTAAGAAACCTATTATAAAATTGACAGAAAACAACATTTAAGAGACCCATAATTTTTTGAAATACTAGTTCACAATATGTTACTACATAGTTTTAAAAATGTAAAAAAAAGTTTGTACTTTCAATGTTAAACTAATTAAATAAAATATTCTAATATTTTGATATATATATATATATATATATGTATATAACTCAAAAACCACTTTAAATAAGTTTAAATATTTCGAGTTTAAAAATCTCTTGATTTTTCCTCATTTCTATTTTATTGCTTAAATACGGTTTGATTTTGTCCATGTTCTAGTTTTGCAAATTGGAAAACAGTGACTTGGTTTTCTTAATTTCAGTTTTAGACTTTGAAAACAAATTCAACTTCTCCCCGGTCTTAAAACTGTTTTGATATCAAAAACCGTTTAGACATTAAGATATCAAAAATTAAAATTAAACTATAGAATATCCAGATTGAAATTTATGAGGTTTAACTTTAAACTGTAATGTGTGTAGGATTGTGGTTTGAAAAATTAGAGCATATCATGGCATATCAAAAATTTACTACAGGAGAAAAATTCTAAATAAATCATTATGTGTAGGTATTATACACAATTTACATATTAGATACTAAGTAGAATAATATATCTTAATAAATAATTCTAACCTATAAATAAAATAACATGAACATAGGGAGGGAATAATATTTTGTTACAGATATATAGGTTTATTTAAATATTCTACTCAATAACAAGAAGTATAAAATAATGTATACAATTATTGAATAATATAATTTAAATTTTTTTTCCAGATTTGGCTTTTAAATACAGTAAATTTGAAAATGGTTTTGGGTTTTTTTTCGGTTTTGGTGTTCGAATACGGTTTTAACCATTTTTCGTGTTGAGGTTTCTGTCTAGAAAACAGTTTCAATTATTTCTTAGTTAACCAGTTTCAAAATCATTTTTTACTCTATTTTGAAATAGATGCCATTTTATTTATTTTGCGTAAATATATTTTTGAGAAAAAATGGTTAATACATAAAAAATGATACTAATATGAGACCAAACATCATTTACACATTATTACTTATAAAATGTATTTAAACATGCTAAACATGTATTATTCGATTCTCGGTTTTCTTAAAATGGCCTATACAGAACTCAAAGTTATAATTATTACAAAATGTTTTGATATTTCGATACTATTTTAAAATAAACATTTACAAACTAAATTAGTATCAATTTTGTAATAATTCATTATTATATTAATAATCAGGAATTCGAAATAATCTTTGTCTAGAACTATATTACAAATAAAGTTGTTATTATGTAATACATTCCAAAAACGTTGATAATAACATACCTAATGTACTATTCTGGCCATACTACACAAGTTTTAATTATTCTAAACTTTTCTAGAACTTCTGTCCATGTTCAAAATAACTCATCTATGATAGCCATTTTAATATTCAAACAATTAATATATCTCTTAAATGCTAAGTGGATTTCACGTTTTATTCGTATTGCAATAATACATTTTAATTTACGTGTTTCGTGTCTCGAAAAACTTTTCGGGAAATTATTACCATCATAATATGAATACAAATAGTGAAATTTCACGTACATAAAACACAATTATTATGACTAATAAGAAAAGATGGTCTAATAATAAAAAATACCTACTCATATATTCATTAAAAATGTTTATTAAATGAGTATATTTAATATTGTTTAAAATCACTTTGTTGAATATTTTTAATGATTTGAGTCTAATTAAAATTTGAGTGTAATAATGGAAAATTAAGTACTGATAATTTTTTTTATACCTATAACCAAGTTAAGTGAAGATATTTTTTCCATTTTGACTTTAAACACGATACGAGTTTAAATTATTTTTGCAGACTTTTATTAACTTTTTATCAATGACATTTGGATCACCTAATTTTAATTTGATCATTTTGAGTTAATTTTATTAACTACATATATTTTATATTAACGACTTACTATTATATAACCACATACCCATTTTTACAGTAACGAATATAGTAATAATAGTAATAATAATAATATTAAACACCAAATATGTTTGATCCTGATGAATGTTTCATAAAACTGATATTTTTAAAAAATTATCAAGCTAGTAAGTTAAAACTTACATTTACTGAAACACGAGAATAAAATGATGTTTAACTAAATATTATCCGCAAAGAGATTAATATGATTTAACATTTGTTTTTATTAAAACTTAAAAATATAAAATTTGCCAATATGATTGAATAGACATTTATCTAAAAAGAATAGACTATTGTCCTCACGTAAAAAAATCTGGGGCGGGGGTATATTTCCCTCACTGGATTGTAATATTTTATTTTCGGTTAAATATTATACATCATTGCAAGCATAATATTAAAATTTTTATAAATATTATTATCTATAAACGAGTTAAAAATGTATAATATGAGTTATAAGTTTTAATATAACCTATGTATTTTTATTTTTTTGCTAATACTTAGGTACTTTTAATGTAACAAATTGATTTTGTTTCTAAAATACCAATTAATTTTTAATTCCCATTAATATAATATTACTGATTATAATAAGCAATTGGTTTCAATTGAAAAATAAATTTTGATAAATAATTTATACTATTTATAAATAGTAGATAAATGGTATACATTTAAAAGAAAACTTGAATATTTAATTTAATTCTAACATTTTACAAAGTTAAAAATCGATTGAATTGCAAACCTTGTTATTATTTGTCACATAATCATAAACAAGTTGTATAGATATATCACAAACAGGTTCTATCTATAAGTAATATGACATATTCTTAACATATTTTACTTATCTTCTACGTTATATAGGATAACTTTTTATATTTTAAATATGTTAGTATATAAAAAAAATGTATACTTTTTAAAAAAAATTTCTGGCGATATATATATAATGATAATGTAGCTACACATTTTTATAATATAGAGACAATTTTTAATTGAGCGTCGCCAAAAATGTGTGGAAAAATGTCTTATTCCCTCTCTCCCTCATCATTCCCAGTTCCATTTATTTTTAATTCATAATATAATAGCACAAGAGTGATTTAAACTGTACACAATTATAAGAAATACTGTAGCATAATAAATGTGCTTATGTATATAAAGCTATTTTATTTTTATTTTTAAAAATTGCGTACAGATCTGTTTTAATCGACAGATAATGTGTAAAGTCTACAAATAGTTTATCAACGAGTTATGTGTTTCAGATGGATATGAAAGCCGTTGGAACATTTTATTACGAGAATTTTGTAAGTAAATAACTTGTAAATACTGTTAATATATGTTTTTGAATGCAAATTTTGATTTCAAAATCTCGATGTGCATCTCAAAATTTCACGTTTCAAATGCTCAGCAAATGTGTAGCTTATCGTGAACGAAAATACAGCATAACTCATTTCGAAAGCGAGCAGCATTTTAAGCAATCATGGGAATATATGAGTTCATTTTTATTGTAGAAATCCTAATAACAGAAAGCTGATCATTTGATCTAAGGTCATGTGGTTGAAAAAAGTGATCAACATTTTATGTAACCGATGTCCAATAATTCTATAGTAAAAAAATCCATATTTCAATCAATTCAAAATTTACAAAAGATACATATCTTACAGGATATTAAATGAATATAAAACCATTTTTAAATAGGTACTTAAAAATTATAGTTTTCAAGTTATCGACAAAAAGTTTAAAATTTGCTTTTATAAATTTTATTTTTAAATAATTTTAAATTTTTCTATTATACTCTATAAATTGTTCTTCTTCTTATAAACTTATACACGTATAATATAGCTATCGTAATTAGTATTTTTTTTTTTAAATATAACAATATATTTTTCTACCAATTATTTGAAAACAGTTCGATAATATTAGTTCGATAACTTGAATTTTTGACCCCTTGATCTTCGACACTTAATTTTTACTAGATCATAACCCCACCTCCACAAAACCTAACCTTCATAAAATAATATGAATGAATCAGTGGCGGCTTAACAGGAGTTCAAGGGGGTTCTGACACCTCCAGGTTTGAACGTTTAGGTTACATTTTATTATTGTATACAAACGTGGAACGAGGAATTAACAAACTTAGGACCTCTGTTCCAGAAAAGAGTTTGGAAACCGCTACTGATATATACAATTATTTCGTCATCGCTAACAGTTTAACAGACTGTATGAGTCGTCCTTTTTTCCTGGTCGCTTTCATCGTCATCAGAGCTATTTTGGAAATCGATACGATGAAAATATTGCTTAACGTGCCTTATTTGTTAATTGCTACCATTTGCTTATCTGCTTGCTTACTAACTCAGGAGTTGATTTATGTGTTAATAATGTAGTACAAAAACCACAATAACCGCGGTAACAACGTCGGCTATATTCGACCTTAATAAATTAACCCCCCCCCCATACCCTTCTCTCATTCTCTCTATCTCTCTCGCCCGGCTTTACAAAGGAGAAATTCATATTTTCTGAAAGCCGAATATTTCAAGTTTGATCTCAAAAAGCGTTACAACTTATAGAACCCGATCCTTTGATGATTAATAGGTACACCTGCACGATATAGGTACATTTCAAAATGCCATTATTAATTACGGTAACCAAATCGTAAATAATATATACATGGTTTTAAATAAATTAGCTTTGTGCAAATATGTAGTATCAACTATAACTTGAAATTAGAACTCGATAAATTTTACTGTCAAATTGTATTTATATGTACATTTTACCAAAATGTCAATGTTATATTATCTGTAGGGAAAATCCTCATATTACACTTTAACACTTTACTCATATTGTAAATATGTGATCCATAACTAAGCTCAATACTATTGTTACAACTTATACTACTTATCAGTAATATCCTTATCAATCTTTTCGTTTTTATAATATTAATAAGTGTTGAAATTATGTATTTAACCAAACTCACAATTTAAGTTCTGTACACAGCGTGTGTCATACCCACAAAAAAAAAGATGAAATACTGCAATGAAATCAATTTAGACCAAAAAAAAGTATATAAAAATTTACAGTGAAATTGGAATATAATTTATCAAATTGTGTAACCTGTCAAATTCATCATTAACTTATATAACGGACTGCTGTATATTTATTTGTTTGAATTTGTCAAAGAAAAAAATTTATTCATTTTTCATGATTTTTAATCATGTTTATTTAAAACAAACATATAAAAATAAATAAATAAAATATAAATGACATCTGTAAATAAAACAACACAATATTAATACTTATTTTAAAAAAAAAACAAGCAACCAATTCAATCTGACAATAATATTATCGCGAAATTAATAAAATATATTTTTAACTTTAATATGTTTATGTTTATAAAAAATTATTCGTTTCTCTCTACACATTTACTTAATAAATTTACAAAGTGTTTAAGTATTTATAATATAAAATGGAAGATTTTAATTATACATAATTTAGATATTCTATGTTATAAAGTCATGTCTAAATATTTTATACACTGCCAAAACGAAGTTTAGGAAAAGTAATATACGAATTTATAGGAAAAGACAATGTCATTTTTATAATTAAAGTCTCCTCATAAAATGTCAAGTGGCCGTATAATTATTATAACTCTTATTTTTTTAATTTTAAACAAAAAACAACAAAGTTTTAAACACATTTTAAATAATAAGAAAGAAAGGATGGGGTTTATTTTTCTTAAAAACACATTTTACCATGACCCTAATGATAGATAGAGTTATTTATGGAAGATAATATTATTGGTACTTATAGTGCTCCAAAAAAATTCAAAATAAAATATATTGAAATTTAAAGTCGTATTTAAATCTATTTTAATAAAATTTACTATTTTCGAATTTATATATACACTGCAGGATACATGTGTAATCATTTTCCTTGTACAACTATTTATCATTGGTTTCAAATTAAAATCAATAATATAAAAATAGCTACTTCCCTCCATCATATCCATTTATTCATGGCATACGATAAGAACTTATATAATATGATGACATATCTAATTATTAATTTCATACTAAGCATCCATTAAAAAAAATTCTATCTAAAAATAATGGAAATTATTTATAAAAATTCGAATAATTAAACATTTTATAGGTATACCCACTACTATTTATCAAATTATAAAGACTATAAATGACCACATCATAATTGTTTTTAATATTATAAAATTTTTAGAAAATGTATGTAAGTTCATATTGTGTGTTGTTATCACTACTTTTAAATGGAAATCTATTCCGTGCTACATTTTTTTTTTTTAATATATAAAAAATAACTCGTTCTGAATTCCTATTCCATATATTTTAAATTATTCCATATTTCTATAAAATAAGAATACGTTCTTCGTTTATTTTATACGAATAATAATCAAGTGCACTAACCTATAACTATTTTAATACATAATACTGACCTCATAATATAGATTAATGAATAAAAATTCGTACATATGGTATCCATTCAAGTATTCAATCCTAATTCGTAACACTGCACTAGGCATTTTATAAAATCATAGATATTTTTGTTACATAAATTATTGTTAATTTACCTGTAGTTTATAAAATATCTACGCACTGTTATAATATAATATCTACTTGATTTTACTATACATGGTATGGTAATTTAAATATTCATAGAAAAAGAACTAATATTTATTTTAACCGTTTATAATCTGAAATTGTATATTATTCTGGACATTTTTCATAAACGCTTAATGTATTATACACCACTAAGTACTAATGATAAAAAAATGAATTATATAAGATCGTACATTATTATTTTATGGATACGTGTTGCATTTTAAAATGCCAGCTTTTCATTTACATCGTTAAAGATAAAGAGCCAAACATTTTATTATTACTCGTATAAGTTAAAACCAGAAAATCATCTTACTTTATTATATACAAAAATCTAACGTTAAATTCTAACATATTAACTTTAGTTAATTTACTTTCTTTCTT
This sequence comes from Pemphigus obesinymphae, assembly GCA_025469235.1. Lineage (NCBI taxonomy): Eukaryota > Metazoa > Arthropoda > Insecta > Hemiptera > Aphididae > Pemphigus > Pemphigus obesinymphae. Next base: position 109,981 of record JAIPRL010000418.1, read on the forward strand.
TAGATTTTTAAATTACCCATATAGTTAAAATTAATTTATCAATTTAACTCTTACTTAAATAAAATTTGAATGAATGAATTTAAGGAATTCATTAACTTACCAAGCCTAATCCTGTTAAATATCGGCAGGTGTAAAATAGACTATAGTATTAGATGTGCTTTTCACGAGTGCGACTACACTTTTACAAATTCAAACATGTACTAAATAATATTACTATACTCGATATTTATCACTTATTTATTTATTTATTTATGTGTATACATATGTTTAGGTACAAACTATTCGCCAAAACTTATGTAGGTATATTTTAACATAACATTGGCAAGATAGTTATAATAACTTAGAGTCTTGTAAAGTATTCGAATACTATTTTAAATACTTTTTTTCATATTTTTTATTCTCTAAAAAAATACTTTTGTCTGAACTAGGAAAATAGTTTTCAATTTTTATAACAAAACCGATTTTTAACACATTTTCTATGACTTGTGTCGAATTTGGGTGTTCACCTATACGCGGCTATAATTTGGAATATACTTACCTAATATGTACCTACTCAAAACTCATATTATAATAAAATATAGTATAATATACCGCATAATAATATTTATATACCTAAATAGCTATTTTTTTTAACAGTTGTACTGTTTAATTAATCATTATATTTATGACCCATTGACCATTGTTTCCCGTAAAATTGTCCATGTATATAGGTCATTTTTAAATATTTTTATATGTCACTTCTTCCCATCCCACCACAATGTATTACCTCACTGTTTTTATTTATTTCCCGATAGTAGGTAAGTCATATAAATGGAACATACATATACATATATACATACATACATACATACATACATACATACATACATACATACATACATACACAAATAACATACATATAGACATAGTAAAATACTGAATCATCAAATATTAACTACCAAACCGGCAAATCATTCCAAAACTGACTAAAATTATTATCAAAAAAAATATATTCTAAAAGTATTCGAATACATTTTTAAGTATTCGAATAAGTATTCTGAATAAATTTTTCGAAAAGTATTCGAATACGTATTCTGAATATTTTTTCATCAATTTATTCGAATGCATATTACGAATACAAAATAAAAGTATTCTTTACAAGACTGAATAAATTAAAAATGGTGATCTCGCAAGTTTTACATTTCAACGAGTTCAATATTTGTACTGCCATAAAACGAAGCCATCTATTTACTAATATGCTATAGCATGTGTTATTTTAAGTCATCGCTCTAATAGAAATGAAACTAATTAAATAAAATAATGTTATTTATTTTATCACGATATAAGTGCAGTATGTTATACTAAGCTACTTGAATATCTATATCACGAGTGGAATATATCCGAAAAAATATATTCACATAATCATAAATCACATATTATTATGCATGCATTTTGGTTTTTAATATTTTCTATTTTTGTAATATAAATAGTTGTAGACACTTATGGTAGATGTGCTAGAATTATTTGTTTTTCACGTAATAAATAATAAAAAAAATTGCACTATAAGATGGTTACCTATCTTGAAACATATTTTATTATAGTATTCACATTTCAATAAACATGGTAAAAATAAGATATAGAAGTATTTTATCCATAATTTCCCTTATCTCTGTTACTCAATGCGGTTTTACAATCAGGTGTGAAAAACGCGGGTTATTTATTTCTATGTGCCTATATTGAAGTTCAATCATTTAGTTAAGTTACAAGTGATGAAATTGCATCACAAAATATTTAAAATAAAATTGCGTTATCATATGACATCATAGAAATAATAAATGGATGGAAAATAATTTTAAATAATATGCAGTTTGAGCATGTAACGTGTTACGAAATGGATTGCGTAAAAACTACTCATCTGTTAGCACCGATGCAATTCCATTTTCATCATCAACCAACTAAATTATTTATTTCTCGCTGACAAATAAAATGTTCACTTTTGATATGCCTCATTTGTCGTTTTTCATGTATGTACACGATAACACGATTTGAAATAAATAAATAATGCTTGTACGCAACTTTCGAAAAATATATTTGATTTTGTGAATATTTTTAAGGACATGTTTAAAACATTTTATAATTGACTAATAGCATTTATACCCTTTTATAACCAGAGTTTTTTTTTTTCTAAAATTTCATGACCTTCAAATTATCTTAGGTGGATTAAATTCATCAAGCAACGCAGTGCAATGTTTAAAAATTATGTGAAAATAATCGAATTACAATCCTATAACTTAAACTGATGTGATCAAATTCGGTTCAAAATTAAATAATAAAACAAAATGCACTCAGATTAAACACCGGTAGAACTGTATCTGAATTTGACAACAGTTGATTTCACTATGACGAGATTGTATGATTACGTTATCATTTTTTTAAAGTTTAAATTTAATGTTTTGGTGATAATACTCGTATTATACATTTTACTGTATTTCCTTAAATCATTGAAACCATTATTGTTAACATTAGTATCTATAGATAAAATTACATTAAGCTGAGTAAACTAATGGGTCAAAAATATCGATATATTCATATCCTCGAATGAAATAAAATTAGATTTTAATTTAAAAACAATTGTCCAGGTGCAATTCAAATATAATCTTCTTTGCCCCATTTTTGACATTATCATAACCCTAACTTAAACTATTGAGATCCATAATATGTAGAAATAATGCTGGACTTTGCCTCGTCTGGTAGACATTTAGTTCCATCTAAACTCCCTTTGATTTCATTCCATGTTGTTGCATTCAAATTGGACTAAAATGAGTGCAATTTAACCTTACATGAAAATCTTTTATTTCGTTATGCAATAATAAATATTAATGATTCACAGGCATTTCCGGGAATGATGCAGTACAAACGGGCTGCAGGTGACAAATCTGGAATGCCGGTGTTTCAACAAAACTCAGGAGCTTACCAACAATTGCTTCAGCCATTCGTGCCAACAGTGTCTTGTAAGTTGCATATTAAGTACTTAAATATATGTATATGTATATAGTATATGTATATAACCCTTTGAGATGTCATTGTTATCAATCTTGATGAGATCATTTCAATTATGAATTAAGAGGATTGCGGAACGCAAATTTTCTTTCTTTATTGATCTATTTTTGTAATAATGATTAAAAACTCAAATTTTAATTCGTCTTGAAATCGTCTAACTTATTGTCATAATATTCTAAGGTTTTCAATTTGATATTCTAAATTACCATCAAAATTGATTACTGAACTTGTCATGCATAATTTTTGAAAACTTGAGGCACTTAAATAAAAATCTGTAAAATCATGGCAACAATTAGTTAAAAAGTTAACACGATAATTTCATATCTATTTCCAGAATCCAGATCATATAAGTAGAAAATGTATGATAAAATAGATAAAAAAAATATATGCTCCAATTTCCTTAATAGATTGTCGTTAAAATTTAAAACTAAACGAGGGGGCGAGAAAATAAACAGGTTGTAGATAGAAAATAAATTGTGCCGATAAATTCAATCCCAACGTGACTGATGAAAAATATTTATACTTGCTTTGAAAAAAATAGCTATCATAATCCATCAGCTATTTTCAAGGTAGAAAATCAATAATTTTATAAATAGGTATCACATAGACTTTAAATACATAGGTATTGTATTATAATCATGCTCATAAAGGTATATCGACAAAGAGATTCGATAAATTAACGTTTACAATATTGCATAATATATTTTAAAACATCTCGCCGGCTATATTTAGTTCAGAAATATTGAATTGAGTCCCAAGTTTCTGAGCCGGCGGAATTACCATCTGTACTGAGTACCATCTGGTCAATTAACTGCGTTATTTCTCAATAATATTGTAATGTCATTGGTGCTGTTTCAAATAGTATTTTAGACTTGTTAGTTGATACAAAATTCTCGTAATTTAGATTAAAATCGGTGAACATACAAATATTATTGTATCAATTCGTCTGCTCCGAAATTATTTTTTCCACTATATTTTATATATATATATATATATATAGTTTTGCATTTTTATTTTGAATTTTCGCGTACAATAACATAACTGACCTGAAAGAAAACCTGGGTCGCAATTCAAATATAACTTTTGACATGGGATGCAACTATAGCGATACCAAATATTGCAGTGGCGATTATAGAACTGAACGATTTGGATAAACCATCCGAACTCAACCCAATCAATTTTCATCATAAACGAGTGATTTGGGACTCGATTCAAATGTTATCCATTTATTTGACCCGGACCAAGAGTATATAATATTCAACACCATTGTTTGTTTTTTAATATACAGTTGCTGCTCCACCGGGCATCCCGAGGTATTAACATAATGACTGCAATTCGAAAATCAACCTGTGTTACACCGTACATCCAGACTGTAAGTACACAAACCACAGTTGTGTCAAATAAAAAATGAAAATCGATCACAATACAGTATTATAACGTTTTCCGAATAGATGACACCCATATTTTATACATTCATATTTCTGTACATTATTCGAACAATATAAAACCATTTATACGGAGAGATTTTTATAATAAATTTAAAGTTCGGCCACAATAACCATTTTTTTTTTTTTTTTTTTTTTTTTTTGACATAATAGATTCAATTGTCGTACCTCGTACGTTTTATATAATTCGTTAAATACGTGTATAATCTACAAGTAGGTACCTATACAAAATATCTGAGATATAACTAAAAGCGTTCCGTTTCGGTGGGTTATCGAGATATTCGACGGCGTTTTTGTGCGTGCTATATACTCACTTATAGGAGAGAATAATAACATAATTAGGTATACACATTGGTAAAGAATTCAGTAAAACTACACTGAATGAAAATGCACTGTGCAATCAAAACCCATGTTTACTCCACCGTACACCGTTATCACGGACATCACGTTATCTACTCGGATATTATCACGTCGCATCCAATCAATATTCTACTCTCGTTGGCCTGATAACTAGACACCCATTAATGTATTAAAATATTAAATATAACTAACACACAAAACGAAAAAAATTGGGTACCTATACTATTATATAGTTTTATATCGTTGGACTATGGATATAAAATGGTATAATAATTCCTAATAATATCACAACTACATTGATGATAGTCAATATTTAAAAATGTAAAAATGTATATGGATAATATGTTGGTATTTATAACAAAATTATTTGAGTCGTATAGGATTGAATAGACCACGTCCATTGATCTTGTACTTTTCCCCTATACATGAACTTTATTTGAGAAATTTTCATGCTATAGATACATTATCGTACCAAATGTTATAGGTACTGAAAAAAATAAGTTCTACTAAATCTACTGTTAAACAGGAAATGCCATAACCCAATAAAAAAATAATATAAAACTATAAAAACATTCGAACTTTGTGAGCAAAGTAAAGTGGATGAATATCTCGAATGAAAAAATAAAAATTTGATATTTGTTGGATAATATCATCACATTTTAATTTCTTGAATCAAATTGATTTTTATAAGTTAAATGGTACCTAATGAAAATACTGCATTATCCTTAATATTATATTTGTAAATTAAATTGAAGTTTCATCTATAGTTCGTTGATTGACTTATTTATCCATTTATTTGATTATTTATACATTCTTACAAACTTTAAACTTGAACAGTACCAATATATAATTAAAGTATAAAGAAAATTTATATTGTAACAAATACAAATAATTTTAATATGCCAGTATATTATAATTGTTATCAAAGATAAGTAAACATAAACATTAACAATAATAATATTGATTTTCACTCGAAATTTATTGTGAGATTAAAAAAAGGCAATTGTCCATAACCACACAAACATAGCCAAAAACCAAACACGTTTTTGATTATACTAACCATAATATTAATTTAGTTATTATTAAATTCAACAAAATAAAACATTAAAAATAATTCAAGTTATATTACTGTACGTTTTTGCCCAGTAGCTGTAGGTATATTGTCAATATTCCAATATATAATTAATAATGAAAGTTCAGATAAAATGTAAATTAACTATTAATAAACATTTAAATAACTTAAATTAATCTCATTAAACGCTAATAATTGTTATCGATTTATTATTATTTATATTTATATTCATAATTATTTATAATTTATGGGCTGAACCCTATGAATACAGAAAATGGTATATATAAATTGGATTTATGTTATAGATCATTATTCCAAACATTTAAAAAAGACTGGGCATCGAATAAAACATGATTTTGACCAAATATATTATATTGTCTATAGTGTGCGGTTGTGATCTCATTTTCAATAAAAAAAAAAAAGTAGTTTCGGGAATAAATATATACTGATATGTATGTTATTATAATGATAAATAAGTGAGGTTATGGGAACCAATAAAAAAAATCCTTATTTAATGAAACTCACTTTAATATATTATAATATCCCATAAAAATGTAGAACATTATTGGGTTTTTAACGGTTTTATGGAAAAATTATAAAATATGAGTAATCCTTTTGGCTTGGGTTTAAGTTTTAAAATAACGTAATTTTTTTCCATTCTCGGCTATTATTTGGAACCCGATCTATCGGATTTAACTGTAGTATCCAAATTTGAGATGATTATATTATAATAAATACTTATCATAATATGTACAATTGTTATAATATTTTAATTTAATAATTGTTTTTTTTTTCTTTTTTTACAGGGATGTATAGCAGTAACTTAAATTATTAACAAAATCACGTTCGATTCAAGTCATCGATTAATTATACACCGTAAATTTTATTTTATAGTGTATATTGCATTACATATAAATTCATAAATAATATTGTAGAATATGAATTGAATAATATAATATATTGAACAATTAAGTTAGATTGTTTAAGTTTCCTTTATCCAATATTTTAAATAGGTCGGAAACTAATAATTTCAACGATATTTATTGATTTAACCATAGACGAAGCACTTTGTATTTTGTGAACGAAAGTAAACTATTTTACATATTATGTAGAGAAAATACGATAATATTTGAATTGTATACTATCAGGTTGGTTACACGATATACTATAATAATAATAATATTAAAACACCCGTCTTATTATATTATTTATAAAGTCATTTATATAACTCATAATAATATAATTATATTTACCAATATGAATATTATAGAATAATAATATATAAATATTAATCTATTGTTATTATATTATTTTAACGCACCAATGTTTTGTTTTTTTAAAAAAAAATTTTTTTTTTAATGCTATTTGATTGTTAGTAGGTAGCTATTATACATTATCATATTTAACAATATATTTTAGATTATAGGTACTTAAAATTAAGATAAACGATTTTTATATATAGATACCAATACTATATATTATTTGATGTATACTAATAATAAAATTTACAATAACTTATAAACGGCGTCGAGTATATAATATAGAAAGTATATCATATAGAGTAGAAACAAATTACTTACGAAGTATATAAAACGAAAAATTAACCTTCTCCCGTATGTATGTATATATATATATATATATTACTTTTTTAAAATTATTTTAATTTATTAAGGTGATATATTATTATATAAATTATACGTATTATTTATAATCAAATATTTAAACGTAATAAATGCGCATAGGTATACATTGTTATGAAAATACGAGATTTAACGTGTTATGAATTAATCGTGTGAAATTAATAACAACAATATTATATGTTTGTGTTCAAATTTTTAACGTCGGTATAATAATAATAATAATAATAATATTAATAATATTAACGATAAATAATATATTATAATACGTAGTAATCTAAATTTATATTCGACGAATGCTGGGTATATTATAAATAGATAAATAAATTGAAGAAAAACCCGCGTCCCAAGTACGACAATATAACGATATTGTACAAATCGTTCGGGTTTCGCTTTCCGAGGGATATTTTCCTGGCCGACGAATTTGTCTGCACTGTACGTAAACAATAATATTATTTTATTTAAACGTGTATATGCCCTTAGTTTAACCCGCTCATAATCAAACTATGTATTATTGTACTGTTATACGCTCTATATTATACAAAATATTTTCTGTTAGAATTATGTAATGATATAATGAAAAAAAAAAATAAAAATTTTAAAAACTGTCATTTTATATTAACCGGAATATTGTCGTCCTATATATTGTGAATATCGACAAATTGTGTAGAATATATTAAACGAATACATGAAAAAAATAAAAAAATAAAAAAAACATTGACTGTTGTATAGGTATAATATTATTATCCAATAAATCCAAAAATGGTCACGACACGTGATTTGTGATTGTTATGAATTATTATCGATTTTTTACATATTTTGTATTTATATCGCCAACATTTTTGTTCTTCTTCCAGTGGCTTCCTTTTATAAAATAATCAAAGAATCTTCTTGAAATAACACCGATCTAAGGGCATTAAAATTAAACATTATACTATTTTATAAAACGATTTCGTATATAACTATTAGGCATCACCTATTATTCCTGTATCCCGAAAGAAACTAATTTTATTTCACCATTGATATACCTATACGTTCTCACCTCTAAAAATAAATTGGTTTTTTTTAGTTAAATAATTAATTATTTGGTTTGCTTGAATATACAACTCGCTATTTAATATTATTCGTTTTTATATAAAAAAAAAAAAAAAAATTATATAAATATTAATTTTGTACGCGTGTTACACACGATTTGATAACTGTCCATTAATCTTATGAAAATATAACTGATAATTGAAATAAAATGATATTTTACACGTATCGAGAACTCTTAAGACGAAAAACCGAAATTTAAGTCACGTTGTCATTGTCGAACACACATAACATAATATAGCGTTTAATATCGTAGATTCGAATGAAAACAATATGAAAACATTAGCGCTTAAAACTCAATGTCCCGCACGCCATAACTCCCATCGACACTTTAATATTATAATTTGCGTACATTTAATTTGAAAATATCGATATAAATGTATAATATATTTATGTTCATTATTTATCGCCCTATTATTATACAAAATACATAGATTACGTAGTAGCACAAAAATATAATAATAATCCTATATAATAATATATTTACCTAAACACTCGGAATGTTTTAAGTACCTATTTTAAGTCATTATCATTACCCTTACTATTTTTAAGTATATTATACTTCTTATACGAGTGTTTTATTTGGCATCATTATTAAATAATACCAAATCTATATTTATACAGGCTCTCCAAAAGTCTTTATATGGCACAGCGATAAAAAAAATTAATAAATATATAAACATAAAATATATACACGCGTGCATTGAACAGACCTGACGTCGGTCATCGGACATATTGTATTTATAGCCGTATAATAAGTGTATAAATTTGTTAATTTTCTCGATGTCGGAACGTTTTTATTGTGAAATGGCACCAAACACCTTCGGATATTTCAACATCGACAACTTTTGATACGGAAAATTTGATAGAGGATATTTTCATATAAAAAAAAAATTTTTAAAAAACTGTTGGCCACGACCTCGCAGCAGTAGGCATCCATTTCAGTTCGAGTTGGACATTTTCGAATTTATTTCGGTTATATTATATAGGTACCTGCGTAGTATATAGTATAATATAGATACTACAGCGAAATAAATAAAAACGTTTCTCTCGGGGGAAATTCCGGCTGCAGGCAGTTGAAAACGTACGACTTTTGGGACGTCCTGTATAGATTTAAATTTTAAACTATTAGCACTAAATTAAGTTATATAAATACATTTTTACCCGAATGTAAATTTATAGTTATTTTTAAGTAGTTAACCTTTTTAACATTATAGGATTTGTTTTATTTAGGGAAAAAAAATGTTTAAAGTTTCTATATATTTTGTTCCTCTTTTTATTTAATTGTTTTTTTTTTTTTTATTTTGTTAATATTTTATTTGTCGTATTTCCTAATATTATGAGTGCAAGTCTATGCGTATATAAGGTGAGACGTAATGTCTGTCCTAGTCTGAACGTAATTAAAAGTTACGACCGTTTCCGTAAGCCGTATATGTTGACATATACACATTTTAAGGATGTTAACACACAGGAGTTAAAATTTAGCAAAGAGTCATGTGTACAACATTTAAATACTCCACTCGTCTCCTTGTCTTGTTCACTTTAAGAAATTTCTCGCATACAAACCAAAACTATTGGTCTGTCCTACACCGTCACGCAGCTAAACTACTAAAAACAGGCAATCGTATGTGTAACGAGTAGGTGTGCCTTCTTAAATCGAACTGTGAATGTTACCTTCGTTTTTCAGGACTCACAATAATTACAAATTAAAAACTAGATTTTAAAAGTTCTTCAAATAATGGACAGACATTTCTATAAACATCTTCTTTTTTTTTTTTATTATTATTATTATATAAACTCCCCTATATACATATAATAATGTTGTTATATTAAACTACCAATTTAACTTATAATTACAATATATTTTTTGTAACATAATATTATTATAAAAATGTAAGAAAATGTTGTATTAAGTTTTTACATCAACTCTTTGGATAATATTATTATGAAAAGTATTTACGATTATATTTTATTTTCATTTTAAATATAAGGGACAACTTAAAAACAGACAATCAGAATTATATTGACATGTTTAACTTGATCTTAACTCACTCACTACGATTGTTTAATCCTAAACGGACTTAATTTTAAAATCGCATAATTTATTTTTTTTTTTTTTTTTTTTTTTTTTTTTTTGTTTTTTTTTTTAGTTTGTTTATCTTTATAAACATATAATATACAGCATAAAATATTAACTATAATATACCTATTTAAATCTAAAGTTAAACATTAATCCGTAACATATTAATTATTGTAATATGCACAACACTACACATACACATATATAAATATATATTATATACATATACTTGTATATGTATATAATCGCTATAATTGTAAGCTTATATTTATATAAATTTTTTTTAAGATAGTTTTTTGTTTAAAAAAACTTCATTATTATTTCCGTGATATTTTTTTACTATAGTTAGATAAGAAATGTTTGTTATTGATGTGCCTATTTATTTTTAGTGATTATTATTATATTATATTATTTTTTTTTTTCATTATGGAGAATTCTAAAATTCAATGACAATTTATAAAGATCATAACATTTATTATTGGTGTATATTTAAGACAAAATAAAAACATATTTACATTCTAAAAAAAAATATATGCTTTTTTTTCATTTTAGTCGGTGTAACTTGTACTTATACCTAACCTTTAATAATTTTGTTTAGAAAACTATTAAAATCATACAGGCACATACCTTTGCCTATTGAATTTAATATTATAAAATACAAAACATTATAAATACAATAAACTACGAATAACGAACAGTACTCATTTCTGGAGATGTTACGTTCTAAATTAGGGTACTTGAGTGACGTATTCTTGAGTGGGGGTTCAAGGATAATAAATTCCCATCGGTTACCATTATTACCACTATAAACAAAAGCAATTGATTTGATAATACATTAGTACAGGAAAAATTAAAAAAAAAAAAAAACTATGTTTTTAATTTCATGAAATGTGTTTAAATGAAATCGTGTTGCATACAATCCGCAAAATTGTCATCACATCTATATAGGTATTGTCAAATAATATTAATAATCATCATAATATGTAATTGTTTTTATTATAATGTGAATCCTCTCCAGAAAATTAACGAAAATATGACACTGGGTACTTTATATATAAAACTTCTATACCTATGATGATAATATAATAGATACATTGATTTTGGTTATTGATTGACACTGTCGAACTATTCGGTTGATACTTAATAACGTATTTATTTATTTATTTATTTATTTCAAATATACGGACAACAAGTCCTATTACAATACGAAAATTATACATTACAATTACAGTTAAAGTGAAATTTATGTTTAAAACTAAAAGCTAAGACAGAAACTAGATGCTACAAATTAAAATATACGATATTAAAAAGTACTATAGAATTAACAGCTATATATACAAAAATAATTAAGGACTACTAATGATAATCAAAAATGAATTTATTACTTGCAGTCATTAAAAGATTGGCAGGACAGTTCAGAATATAATTCCTATTGGAATACATTTGATAAAAGGGTTTAGGATCTCGGGTATTGATAGAATTTATTTTTAATCGGATAAGAGAAAGGAGTTCAGGACAATCGGTATAACCTAATATTAGGTTACGTAAGAATTTGGAGAGTAAAAACGAACGTCTGTCATTAAGAGGAGATAAATTTAAATAATTTAGAACATTATGGTATGACCCATGAATAGGCCTAAAAATATTAAATTTAAAAGATATGTAGCGAAGAAAATTATTTTCTACTGACTCAATAGTATTATTCTGTTTAGATGTATTATTTATCCAAATCAAAGGACAATATTCGAGATTAGAATGAACGTGAGAGCAATATAGTGTTTTTAAAGCTGTTGGATCATTAAATGATCGACATGTTCTTTTAATAAATCCTAGGTGGCGCATTGCTTTATTCTTAATCATTTCGGTATGGTAGGAAAAATTTAGTTTAGAGTCGAACTATATAGTAACTATCTATAGAAGTATGTACTATCAATTTATTTATTTATATAGAAAACCAGTTTTCAATCCAAAAAAAAAAAAAACAATAACAAAATACAAGTAGATAACTCTTAGAAATAAGCATACAAAGCATATTTGTCCAGTTTAACAAATGTTTACAAAATGGTCAGAAGTTAAAGCTTGGGTCCTCATTGGCGAGACGCATTACACGAAAAACTGGAGAATCAATAAGGGAGAGAAAATTATCACGAAGCGATCGACTGACGGGTAAGCGCCCTAAAGTTTATATGCCTTAGATGAATCAACAAAACCAGTTATAAATGTTCTGTTTTCCAGCAATCTGATAAAGCCTAGCAGTTAACTAATAGGTGTGTAGTCATGTGGAGGGCAAAATATATTGAGAATAAAAGGGGTGAAACGCAAGACATTTTTTTTTTTTTTATCAATCATATGACGTTCACAAAAAGTCGTTGAATCCCATAAAACAGACTCATACTCCAGAACGGGTTTCGCCAAAGTACGGTATAAGGATTTTAAATGAGTATATAATTTAAATTCTCGTGAAATTCTCTACAAAAACCCTAGAATTTGAAGCGCTTTGCAACATATTTCCTGAACGTGCAATCTAGGATAGGACATAATGTACATAATAGGCGGAAACCAAAATCCCGAACTGATTCACAGGCGGCGTGACGATTGGAATTTCGTGCTAATTTATTGTGTAATCAAATTTAGTATAATTAATAATACGTGTAAAAAGCATAACCTGACATTTGAATACGTTAAGTCGAAGACCTTCATCCCAACTAACCAATCGATCTAAGTCTACCTGTAATAATTATACACGCTCAAGGTTAGATTCAACGTTCATGAATGACTTCATATCATCAGCAAATACTAGTTTTTTTTTTTTTTTTTTTTTTTTAATGAACTATATTGACCAAAAGGGAAAAGAAGAGACGTGATAATATTATGCAATATTATTGAACAACGCCCGATGAAGATACAGCGATTTGCGATTTAACCCCATGCTGTCTATTAGACAAATAAGAGTCGAACCAGGAGAGTAGAGGTAAAAATTGAACAGATCAACATGATCCGCTCGATCAAATGCTTTAGAGAATTCAATGTATATATCATCTACTTGTTTGTGATGACGAAAAGCATTCATTATATAATTAACAAAAGCCATATTACAAGTAGTTGGGGATTTACCAGGAAGAAAACATTATTGCTCATCAATCAGTATATTATTGTTTACACATGGTTTACATATTGTTTACACGTGGTTTACATATTATACTTACACATGGTTTAATCGACTGTAATTCGAGTGATTCGAATAATTTCGAGATATGAGAAATGATTGAGCTCCAACGATAATTTCCAATAATTGATGTACTACCGGCTTTTAAAATGAGTGTGATGGAGCAATAGAGTTTAAAGAGTGATGAGTAAATACCATCGTCAAAAGATTTCCTAAGAAGTAAAAAGAAATGCCAGGAAATAACGTTCCTTAGGCTGAATACTTACGAAACTAATCGATTATTATTAAACTATTCGATACTTGTTATCAAAAAACCATCAATCAGTCATGTAAAACTATTCAATAGTTCATAATAACTATCGAATACTATACACAATAGTATAAACTATTTAATCAATAGTACCCGAAATCACATTAGTTTTAGCTAATTGTTCAGAATTAAATTTTTAATTAATAAGTAAACAAAATCGTAAAGGTACGTTTTCTCTGCAGTGTTCAGCCGCAGCGTCGAACCAATGTTTCAAAATTGTATCGCGCCAGCATCAAGATGTCGAAAAGTTCATTTTTTCCTCTACGAAAAACGAAATCTTAATAGAGATTATAAAAAATAAAAAAGCACAAAAAGCCCATATAGAAGGGAATAAGAGAAAAACTTAATAGAAATAGTATACTTGTATTTATATATATAAAATAAATTTTATATATATATATATATATATATTAATACTTTATACGACTAATTATAATAATTTACAATATATATATATATATTGTTCGTAATTTAATTTTCGTATTTTCTTAATTTTAGTCGATGACTGTAAAACAAGTTGGAAAACGTTCGAGATACATAATATATGAAATGAAAAAAGAGTGACTACGGGATTGGCTTCTTCGGATAAAAATAAATGGATTTTGGTGAACGAAATTTAATTTATAATCAGTTACGAGATGTCCTTTGATTCATTTTTGAAAAAATCCTTCTAATTTTCAGGTCAAAACAAATTTAATATTGGTTTATTTTATTTTTATTTTTCCAACCATTAATATTTTATCATCTTTGTCTTCCTCTCTTAAGAGTTCAATCACTATTTTTTGATTGTTTTGAATTATTTAAGTGCGCACTTTACAAATTAAAAATAAAAACCCATTCTCTCAGCACCACAGTATCACAATGAATAGTATCTAGAGTGGCCGAGTATTTTTTAAGATTACTTTTTAGGTACCTACCTGTATGCTACAGAGAAAACGAGTGAGTCTGGACGCTGTCATGAAAACGTACCTTAAGTTTTTCATATATTAATGTATTTTAAGTAGTTAATTTAATACGTCATTAAATAGATACAGTACAGTATCAAAAATTCTAATTATTGATCAAGTTTTAAAAATTAAGATATTTATACAATAATCAAGTGAAAGTAACTCATTAGAAAGAATATTCAACAACAAACCATTTTTAATATTTAAAATAAAAGTTCAAAGTCAACTTTCATGGATTTCTATTTGAAGATTAAAAATGTCATATTATCTGGGCTAAGTTTATAAAGTAATAATTTTAAAAATTAATGTATATAGATAGTTAAATCATTATAGCAAAAAACCAAAAATCAAAAATCAATATATCTCATATTTTCTGATGCGGAAGAACATCGGTGATATGTTTTGTGTATAAAATGGGTAATACTTCAATAAAATATATACCTATAAAAGGTAAGTATATGTATTTTCTGTTTTTAATTACAGACAGCTTTTTGAAAAAAAAAAAAAAAAAACAAATTAGAAAAAGGTAAATTCTCTGAAACATATTTATTAATCATGATTTTAAACAAAAACAAAAATACTCATTTGAGGAATTTGTTTGAGTCTACTTTACTGAAAAATTATTTT
Organism: Pemphigus obesinymphae; assembly: GCA_025469235.1. Classification (NCBI taxonomy): domain Eukaryota; kingdom Metazoa; phylum Arthropoda; class Insecta; order Hemiptera; family Aphididae; genus Pemphigus; species Pemphigus obesinymphae. Next base: position 125,756 of record JAIPRL010000418.1, read on the forward strand.
GTTTTATATCGTCTATTTTATCTATTAATTCTTCGTGATAAAACTGATAAAAGTATTTTTCACGATGCCACGGAAGTCGATATTTAATATTTTAAGCTGTACAATTATCAAAAAAAAAAAAAATTATTTTGGGAAATTTTTTCTAAGATATAACCATTTATTTTTACAAATTTCAAGAGTAAATATTGATAATTGATATTGTCAATTTTATTAATATATTAATCAATATTGTATACTAGTTTTTATTATGTACACGTACCCACTAAGTAATAACATTAAAAAAAAAGCAAAAAAAATATTCAAATCTTTAAAAACTAAAAATAGCTAAATTTATTTTAAATGATTTAAGAAATATTAATTATTTTTGAAACAATTTTTATAAATAAATTAGTTAATTATACAATAGTAATTTAAAAAACCGGTCAGTGGGGGTTGGAAGCACTTCACCTGTTTCTGGTGATGGATATATTGAATTTGAAAGCAATGATAAATAATTTCCTTCAATAAAATGAATTTTGAGCGAAGCTTTGGTGTGTATAACATGAGTATTACTGTATTACTATTAGCATATATATGGCTAATAAAATATACAACGTCAATATACATAGTGCTATATTAAATATTTGGTGTAAATTTTAAATTTCTAATATTTAAATTTTCTAATTTATAATACTTTTTGATCTTTTTGTAGTTTTAAATATAATATGTCATCTATATGATGACTGATGAGTAACTATGACTAGATTATTTGTTAGTTTCTAGTTTATAAAAACTTTGTGTGATATTTCTCTTATAAAATGTAAATTTTCTTTACACTTTTGAAAACTACTGGGAAAATCATAAAATTACATTCATAAGGTACTAACTAGAATGAACTTCCTATCATAAACTATACATAAAGTATAAATCTCTTACATTACTCCTTCTGACGAAATTTTGTATACATACACACATAAAAAAAATATGACACATCATTGTAAAACCTATATACATTCATCACTATGTTCAAAATCTAAAATTTATGAATATTTAATATTATTATTATTTATTTATTTGTTTACGCCAAAACTGGCAATTTTTATAAAATACTTAAAGGAAAGTATATACAATATAAAATGCAAAAATACAGTAAGAAATTACATTGTGTACGTACAGGTAAAATAGGAAATATAACTACAAATTCGTATTTTGAAATTGAACTTGCTAACTAAATAAATTTTGCATGACCACAGAACTGAAATTAATTGTTAAAATTAATATTGGTTGAATTAACGTATCGTAGCATCCTGTGCAAAGGACTATTAAGGCCGAAATTGATGGATTGGAATGGGACATGGAAGAGAGAATAATTTCTCGAAAAGTAAGTGAGTACATGGAAATAAATGCAGGACAGTAGACCTGGGGTATCTAATGAGCCGTTGATGATAGAAGAAATGAAATGCAAATCAGCGTCAGAACGTCAAGAGGACAGGTAGAAAATACTTAGGGAGCTACGTAAAAGGGACTAATCATAACGAGGATGTTAATCCATATATACAATATATACAAATATAACAATAATGGATTTTAAGGATATAAGATCACATAGACAAGGAATTTATTTTGTACGCACTCAACACATAATTGGTTCTTAGCTAAGTAAGGGTACCATACAATCACTCCAAACACTAAAATGAGGTTGAACAAAAGCCAAGTAAAGTACACGAAAGCAGTTAATTGAGTTAAATATTTTTATGTTAGGATTTATGAAACTCAAAACTTTTTAAAAAGTTTAAAAAAGGAGTGAGATAAATACCTAGATCTTTAAAAAGGATAACACGATTAAGAGTAACACCACATAAAAAGTAATTGTAGAGCATAGGAGAGTGACTTCTAGAAAAAGTCATTACGTGAAATTGTCTATGATTTAGATCAAGTCCGATAAATTTGGTCAAAGTGTAAAAAAATATCTAGTTCTGATCGGAGATATTGAGATTTATAGATTATAAAGGATATTATTATTTATTTATTATCTGTGGATAAATAACTATATGCTCAGTATGCTGAAACACTAGGCTGATATTTTATTTTATATCCATGTACATTTGTGATAATTATATAATATTATTATGATTATTTTTACTTATTAGAACTTGTAAATAAATTTTATTTTTTATTTTTTTACTTTTGAAGTAAAGGAGTAATAATAGGTCGACCTCGATTATTTACTAGATTGTTTAAATTACCAGCTCTTATTCTATTTAAAAGTAAAATACCTTCTTCCTTAGAGTTACGATATTTATTTTTAAATTCATATTGAGAATAATTATTATGTATAAATATTAAATATTATATAAATATTAAACGGATCTTTACGGTTTTTATAATATAAAAACATATAAAGTATATTATACTTTACGCCGTCTCAAGTTACGAATATTATACGGACATGGCATACGTCTTTATGTATAAAATCCGTAATTTATTAAATGAATTAATTTTAAATTTAAATTTAATTTTTATCATTAGAAAAAAATTTTAAAAATTACATAAATTGCACTATAATATTACTATGAATTAAAGTATATCATATAATATAGATAAATAGTTAATACGTTAACATTGATCATAATAAACAACTGTTAAACACTGTCTTATGTATGTTTAAATATTGTGTTTTACAAAAAATTTTAAACATATGTTCAGAAACTACGAATACAATAAACGATAATCAGTTATTCAACATGGAAAATAAATGACTCTGAATAATTCAGTTAGTGTTTAGTCTAGGAAAAAAATCAAGAGTAGAAGTTTTGCTACAATATTGCTTAAATACTAAATGTTAATTTTACTATAATATCCTTGGCGAATAGTAAAAAAAGTATTCAGGTTCATGGAAAATTTTTAGACTATTAATTAAGAATCAAAGTCATAATCATAATAATTAATGAATTTAGAATACACAATACTATAATTGATTATAAAATGTTGAACAACCTCTATGTATTTGATTTTCAATACAATAATTTAAAGTTTTTCATAAGCCTATTACAAAATTGCATTATTATTATTATTATTTAAAATTTCCATCTTCCTCTGTTTGCTTGCCCGTCTGATTTATATGATTTTACTATAAATGATGCCTTCCACAGATATATAAGTATAGGTATATACTATAACATGAACCCCAATAATATAAATATTATCGTTATGAAAAAGCCAAATAAAGGGGCAATAAGAAACGGGTATATATATATTTGCCCCGCCGAAAAAAAAATTGCCATGATCCTGCTCCCCCCCCCCCCATCAGAAAAAAAAATGTCCGGTGCCGCCGCCGCGCTGGTTGCAACGTTGCAGTAAAATTCACACGAATGTTTGTCGTGCGCAGACGCAGCCGTCCAGACGACTAAACGCGCAAAACGTTACTGCAATATACTTGAAAACGTTTTGCGAGTTTAATGTGGACTATTTTTAATTTTAATTTTCAATGTTTGTTATTAGACGTTTCATCGGTAATATTTTTTATTTAAATTGTCCGGATGAAAGTATATACATACTTCAGCGGTGTATACTGACATTTTGGATTCAAACTATTGAAATTATCCAATATTATTATATGGCCTACAATTTATTATATAATTTTGGCTATTAGAGTGCGATTTCTGAGCTATTGTAATTTAACAAAGTGTATATCTGGCCAAAATAAAATGTTTATTCGGATAATAGGCATATGATGTATATAGCAAAGCGAAAAACATTAATTTCGATATAACGCCTAGCCGCAAGTAAAGATCACCTCTTCAATATTTAATTTTATGTTTTTGCTTTTTATTTTTGAATAATATTATATGTCTGTGTTTTAGCTCGACTTAAAATCGTTTTTATCAAAATAAATTATTCATAATTGCTTTCAAATTCAATATGTCCACCAACTGACCAACAAGCGATTCTTTCATCCCCTACTGGCCGGCTTTTTTAAGCATAAGATTAAACTTAATTATTATTATATGTGTATAATATTATATACTCATCGCTTTTGAATTTTGACTTAATTATTTAAATAAAACATACTGAAATAAAGATTATGAAAAAATAATAAATAATAATAATAATAATAATCAATAGGTAACGAACTTTATTGTAACAAAATAAAACCAAAATATATAACAATGTCGACAATGACATGAATTTAGGTAGACGAATGTATACTCCGCGAAGAATGAGATGTTCGACTATGGCAAGGACGCGTGCAGGCTATATGGTGAAATCGGGCAATAATTTAGATAACGCCAAATAATCATCGTCGTCCACAACGCGTGTATAAATAATTGATAAAAACAATTTAAACAGTAAAACACGGAAAGTTCAATTATCGATAAAACCAAATATACCCAAAATTATATAAAAAAAAATCCATGTTAAGTTAAATTATTAGTACAAATTTATTCAAAAAATTTAATGGATTTATGTCTTAGTAAAATTATATTAATAATATGAGATAAAAATATGTAATTACAATAAAGTCCGTTTCCTATAAACACATGTATACGTATTATGATATATTTAATATTTTAATGACAGGCGATAGACTTCATTTTAAAAGAATATCAACAATATCGTATATCAACAATCATAACTCGAGTTAACTGATCAGTTTCCGTCAGCCACTTGCATCTAGTTAGAGAAAACGTGTATCAATTTTCTGAGTAGTTTTCTGAGCGCGTAAGGAAAAACTACCGAAAAATTACATGGTTACGGTAAAAATACAATTTCGAAAATTCAAGATATTTTATTTCTTCGTAATTCCCATAAACCATTACCACAATGGTTTTAAAACTTGACATTCTTACATATGTTTAACTACTAGGACGATTGACTATGTTTTTAATAAATATTTTCTCAATTTTGGGCTCTTCGTAGAATTTTTAAATGTTGACATACTTGTAGGTAACTATTTAATATTGAGATTCGCTCAGAACTTTTTTATTGAAAGAAATTTTAAATCATATATTAAATACAATATTAGGTATATTATATATTAATAATTATTATATTAATTAATAGTACTTATTATTATTATTATTATCATCAAATATTCATATAATATAAAAATCTATTTTAATTGTGCCGACAGATATACGTAATTCACACGATTTTATTCTGTGAACATTTTCAGAACTTAATTTGGTTAATTTTGTCCCCAAAATTTAGCAGTTATTACACAGTTATTACATGCATATATTAAAAAATTTGTAGTAGGTACAGCGTAAAAAATAATAATCAAATCAAATCACTCGAGACCAATGTACATGTACATATAAAATAGAATTACATTATACTTAGGATTGCACAAACGATGCTATGTAACCCAAAAAAAAAAAATACAACGGAAAAGAAATACATCCCTCGATACCATCCCCTCGTTACTGCAACACAGCAGTCTGGATATACATTTTATATTCTACGAGAACTTTATATTTTATTTGTTTCGTCGGGTCTGATGGTTTTTGGGGGCCTCGCATAATCGCATTGTACCAATACTCGTTTGTGTGTATACGTATATTACACTATATACATTATACAGGGTGTATTGCACCAAGGTCTTACTCGATTTGTAAGTATGAGTATAACTTTCAAAAATCACTAATCAATATCATCAAAAAATATTTAGAAATTTTGTATGTGTGTGCAGCAATACAGTCAATGACGTATTTTCAACTTTTTTTTATGGGGGAAGAGAGTCAAAAAATATTGAAATCCAACGATTTATATAACTTATAAGTATTTTACTATATTTATGGGTAAAAATCACCTAGTACACAGATAAAAAATCAAAATCATCTATAATCGGGACAGAGTATTTTCCATCACCTAGAAAAAATATTATGTAATTTAGCATGAATAAAAACGAATGATAACATTTTTTTTTTTCAACATTACATGGTCTTTATGGTTTAAAGATATTTATTTTCCAAAAGAGAATATTTTATGTTTAATTATATTTAGACCTAGGTACCCGATGGATAACTTAACAGTCTTTGACAGAAATACTACGCGCACAAACAAACTACAGGTACCTATAATAATAATAATAATAGTTGTAAAATATATAATGTAATATTAAAATATTAATTTGGTAGACTTCTAAGTTTTAATTGATAAATTTTAATATATCATTGATAGTGAATGATAAAAGTACCTATAGAAACCACAGCTTATTAATAATAATATAGAATCGATTTTTAATTACGAAAACTCCAACCACATACAGTCATCGAAAATAGTAAATATACTCACAATAAAAATATTTGTTTAAAAAATGTTTTAATTATTTAAAATATTTTTGTCATTTTTTAAATGAATTATTTTCATTGTTTAATAAAATACATACTCAATAAAATTTTCATATGCTTAAAACAATATTTTGGGAATTATCGGGAAATGATCATCATTTTTGTTTACCATTTTTCGATAATTTTTCTTATATGTTAATCGATGAATTGACAAATTATCTCTGAAAAATACCACGATGATAAATGTTGCTGTTAAAAAAATTGGCACAAGTGATAAAACTACGAGTAGGTTCTGAAATCAAAGCATCTGGTTAAAAATTACTTATAGAAATATATAACACATTAAACATAACAATTATTGTAAAACGCATAAATATTTCGCTCCACTTACATTTAAAATGTAGTGATTGAATTTATTTTTAGGACATTATTGTTACTTTTCAAGTAATCAATATACTATTTCTGTAGTTATTATTGTTTAAAAATTCCATCTACAAAATTGTATTTATATAGGTATTTCAGTCTTTATAATATATATATATATATGTGTGTTTGGTTCTGATAGGTCCAGTACCTCCCCGAAAATACGCCACTAAATAAGTGCAGTGTCAAAAATTCTAATTACTGTTAAGTTTTAAAAATATATTAAGATATTTATACAATAATCAAGTGAAAGTGACTTATTAGAAAGAATATTCAACAACAAACCATTTTAAATATTTAAAATAAAAGTTCAAAGTCAACAACTATCATGGATTTCTATTTGAAGATTGAAAATTTCATATCATCTGGGCTAAATTTTTCAAATAATATTTTTTTGAATTATTGATCATAAATACATTTAAAATTGTTTTATACGTAGTACTATATATATATATATATATATATCAGTTTCGTTTGTTATTATCGCGTAATCAAGCATTATTATACGTTTAAAAATATGTACCATATAAAACTTCGGTATAGACGTCTCAAAAACACCGGCGCACCGTCTAAATATTGCATTTAAAACCGAAAAAGACGATTTTTTTTTATTTTTTTATCCCGGCCATTACTAGAAAATATTATACAGAATCCGGTGCCTAGAGGTATTTATATTTATATTTTTCATTTCCCTCGTAATGTAACGATTGAATGTCTCGTTTTAACTCCGTCGCCGTCGCCGTCGAGGAAACGACGACGATCATCTATTGCTTTCGATGTCAATAAAAAAAAACAATCGATCGCCGGGCAAATAACATAATATATTTTCAAGAGTCAAACCTTATATTTTTACACGACACACACACATATATATATGTATATACGAACAAAAGTCATCGCAGACTGCCAGTACCTAACCGCCACACTGTACATATTTCGTTTTATATAAATTGGCGTCTCCGACCCGAGTCTAAACTCATTACAAGACGCGCCCCCGACTTGCGTGCGTACGGTATTGTCACCCCAATGGACCAATACACACGAATATAATATGGTACGTACGAAGGTAAATACTATATAATATATAGTCAGTTTGTTTCCAAACAATCTTACATTATATTATATTATAACGTTTGCTCCGACTATAAACAAATCTAGTTTACGCGATATTAACGTAATTCCATATCGTTTCGGTTCATTTATTTAATTAAAACCGTGCAGGTACCATAATATATGTATATATATATATTAGCCGACTGCACGGCGAAATGTGATTTTAGCAGACGCATGGTTGAAATATACCAGGTTATTGCAGCTATACCCCCACTATGACGTTTTTTCACGTAAAGGAAATAAAATGGCAGGCGTAAGGGGCGCTGTTTTCATTGGTTGTTTTCATGAGCTATTTATTATTGATTACATTACAAAATTATCAATGATAATACAGAACAGTAAAGTTTTCTATGGTGCACCCTTACGCCCGCCATTTTATTTATATTTGATAACGATTTGGTAATTTGCAATAACCTGGTATATTTCAACCATGAGCAGACGCATTGCCGTCTTCATTTCGGATCGGTATGACGCGGTGCGAAGGACCATTTTTTTTAAAGGCACGTCTACTTTAAGGACCGCGCGCACTGGATCGGTGGCGGTGAAGAATATCGCTATTGTATCAGTATGGTGGTTGATAATATAATATATATATATAACAACTTTATAATGACTTTAATAATAGTAATAATAAAAACGTTTACACATATATTGATTACTATACAATAATTATTGTAGGTGCCTGCTATATTATTTATATAGGTAATAAGTTTTAAATTTTATACAAATAACAAAATCATAATATTATATCTTTAGGTACCCCTTCGAAAGTGAAATATGAAAATAGGTTTTGATGAACTCTGTGGAACGGTGGAACCTCATTCGGATAATCGGATCACATGTTTTGGATTAGACATTATTATTTATCATATATAATGTGAAGATTTTATTAAGATAGATATACTATCTATAATATAGATAGGTATATTATATAGGTATACGCTATTCCATCTTATTATCTTATCATCATACTAATTTGGTATGGCGGTGAAATTGGTCATGCAGTATTATGCACCGTAAAAAAATCATGTCAAACGTGCATCGGGCAGCCCATATGGGTGGGCCCGGCTCGAGGTATAAAACCGCAGTGTTGGATTTGTGGAGGGCCGGTGCAGGGGGACGGTGCTCTTCGTTTTTTTTCATCGTGTTTAAAGCAGCGTACTTACCCTCAATGTATGTACGCCAGGGAACGAAATGTTTGTTTTGATTTTTATTATAACATTTTAATTTTTTTTTTTTTTTTTTTGGAAAAATCGTGAAATTACGAAAATGAATAATGTTTTTTGTCCTCGTCGCGTAATAAGTTTTAGATAAAAAAAAAAAAAAAAAACATGATATCAAATATGTTGAATAGTTGATCTCATCAATTCGTATTGGTTTCATAATATATAGGTAATAAATAATCTTCATTATTCGGTGAATGGCTAAAGCCTAAAAAGACGGCGAAATCAATGCGACACCGATAAACTTCATTTCGGTCTACATTTTTACAACTTCCTCGATTATTAATTTAAAAGGAAAAGTGTTAAATTATTTTAAAAGAAGAAAGCTTAAACTATGCTATCTTGAAAATATGTAACCCAACAGTGATGTAAAAAATTTTTGGATTTTTCTATTCTATTCATGTTGTATAATAATAATCTAAAATGTTTTTAAAAATGTCCCCTGGTTAAGAAACTTATTTGGTTAGGGGTTGTGAGGGAAAAAGTCCTCCACGGCTTACTTTTTCTTTAATATGGACCGGAAAGCTGATTTTTTTTAACTAAGCTCAGAGTCCGTCCTTACTTTTTTTCCAATTCAATCACTGTATAAAGGTATAGGTGAGCTAGGCGCTAGCCTAGAACGGCACTTTCGTAGAGGACGGTATTTCTTGATCATTTGGAGAGGTGAATCGAACAGTTGAACTTTTTTTTTTTTTTTATTTGGTTATTTACGTTTTTTAAGAAAGTTCGTGAAGGTTCTGGGCGAAAATTTACACGATAGTTTGTACGCAAATTCTATAAAAAAGTTTATGACCTTTTTATTTTAGGAACGGCAAAATCTAATTTTAGTGCACTATTTTTACTCGAGCCAGCCCCGAGTATATGTATACCGTTGATATTACGATACGCGTATCGGTGTTGAAAGTTCCCAATATAAAAATCAGGGTGGGGGCGACTTGTAACCCCATCCGAAAATTTCATTTTGAACTATTGTTATTCGAGTTTTTTATATTCATAGATACAATTTGATCGTAAAAATTGTAAACACGATGAATTACATTAGAAATTATTCTATGAACACAATAATGTTTTAGTAAATAGGTATACTAATCAATAATAATTATTATTGTTAAAAACTCAAATGTATATTTTACTACGATAAATAGAATTATACGTTTGTATGGCAAATTAATTTTTTATAGTGTTGTTAGCTTTCTTAGTACACTATTTGAATTGAGTATATAATTTTTGCATTTTTTTGACAATTACAAACTTTTCCGGTTATTCTTGTTTTTTCATCGCATTATCTGATTATTTTTTATTTTTATTTATTTTTTTTTTTATTTATTACGCATAAATTACTTTTATAACAGTTTTTAATTTAATATAAAAATCAAAAATTTTAATTAAACTATTCATTAAGACTTGTTAATTTTTTTAAACTTTTGCTTTTTACTGTGTTTTGCGGGATTTAAAGTAGCATTTTTTAAACACCTTAAATGATTTTTTTTTTTAGGTTTGAATAGCGATATATGATATATATATTATACATATATACATATGTATTATGTAGATTTTATGGTATGATAGCTGTTGAAAATAAATTACCACAAATTCTAAAACTATAGTACCTTATCTTAATTTTGTTTAATTTTAGTTTTTTGTTTGATTTTATCAATAACTGGTACCTATAAATAATAATCTCGTCTATAAATTTGGAAATAAGTTAGTTTACACTTATATTAGAAATGGCAAAGTTATGATGAAAATTCTCATTTCATTAAATTATCAGTTGGTTAGGCGAAGACGGCAAATGAGAGTATCACGTCGACTTAAGAAAACTACTGGATAAATCCAAAAATAATACCTTTATAGTACCAGCTTGAATTAATTTTCCATCAAAAAACTCTTTACTCGAAACAGTTTATATATATATATATATATATATAAGTACAAAAAAATAAAAATAAAAAACATCATTCGCTACACTCAGAAATTAAAGACACGATATTTATACACAAAATTATCTATTAATATATTAATATACATAATTAAATATACCAGATATATGATATTTTTATTTTTAGATTCTGAGCAAAGCAAGGAACGTATTGGTTTTACAATTATGTAGTTTTATATATATATATATATTTAAATTTTTTATAATACCCATTTCCATTTTTTGACCACATGCATTATTTTGGTATAAAATGTGTTCCAATATCGGACAAATAATGGTCTACAGACTTGAAATTTGACTTAAAAGTACAAAATCAATGTAAACATTTTTTTAAAAAAAATTTTACCATTTTTGGGCTATTATAGCATTATAAAATGTTAAATTTTTTTTGTCATAATAGAGTTAATTGTAGTTAATACACGGAAGCTTCGCTGGGAATCGATTTATACAAAGAAATGATTTATCATTGTTTTCAAACCCAATTTATCCACCACCGGTAACCTCCCCCAATGAGAGAAGTACATCCACTCCCTGCCTACTGATCGGCTTTTATTTTATTAGTTTTAACATTTAATACCAGCAACAGTCAGATAAAATTGAAACAATTATTAAGAAGCCGCAACACCTGCGATTTTTAAGGGGTTCTGTATAGGCGTTTTTTTAAGAAATATTATGAAAAATAAAAATCTAACAATTTAGAAATATTTACGTACATTTTAAAATTAATCTAAAAATAGCCCCGTACCCGTATCACTTTTTATTGTTGTGTAATCATGAAATTTCCACCTAAAAGACCAATAAGCGTGACAAAATTGTGGAACTATGGAAAGTCGGATTTACAATCTGTAAACAGATTTGAATGTGTCGGTCTGTCTTCTAGGGATCGATCGAGGCATTTTCCTTTATTATTTCAGATTAAAACATAATCAATATTTAAAAATTGTGATTTTTAATGATAAATAACACGACTAAAAAATAAAATTAAAATAAACGTCTCGATCGATCCCTATAAGACAAACTGATGAATTCAAAACAGATTTCAGAATTGAAATCCGACATTTCAAAGTCCCACAGTTTTGTTGTCGTTTTTAGGTCGATTTTTCGTTGGTGTTGCGGCCTCTTAACACATAATGGTATATAAAACATCACAGAATAATATTTTAATGAAAGATAATTAAAATACATACATTGATATGATAATTCTCAAAACTCATAAAATGGGTCCAGGAAAAATATTGAAAAAGTACTTTTGTCCGTCTTTTTGTATCTATAAAAATATTCGCAGAATAGAACTAGAAATAAATAAAGTTCTTCTCAACTTGTATTGTTTCCCGTATTAAAAATTGGAAATAACATTAAAATAACATTGTTTTAATTATTCGTTTTGTTATTATTATTTATAAATTAATACATTATTTAATTGTAATGATATGTTTTATATTTTCTAAATTTCTTGAAAGTGTTCATTATTTACACTAAATAAATAACTAGTAAACGGACAATGAGTTAAATTATTTAACTAGTTCAAATAAACTAAGTTCAATTAAATTCTTATGAATTAGTTCAAATTTTAAATGAACTATTGAAGAACTACATCCATATCATACTCCTGTTTATGGAGATTGATCAATACAGTGATTACTCAAAAAAAACCCATCCTCACTTTGAAAGTGGTGCACTTACCAAATATTAATTATTGTACTCGTATATTATATACATTATATAAAAATACGTATTAGACCATTTTTTTTTAATTTTTCCAATTAAAAGGTTAAAACAAATAAATAAATACTCGAACTTTTAACTAATATTAATGATTGATATCTAGGATCTATGTTCATTACTTAAATAAGATACATTATTAAATTATTAATAAAATTAAGTTGAAAATACTTTGCGTTTCTGCGTCTAAGTTTATATTAATATATTTTATATTTATGAAATATCGGAAATATTACCATTTTCTATTAAGTACTTTATAAAATAAACAGAAAAAGTCTGTTTTCCCAACTATATTTGGTTTTTGTAGTTATATATATATGATTTTACCCAATACCCGTTTGTAAGCCTTTTATTTTAATTGTTTCGTTTAAAATATTAAATAGTTTTATATGCTAATTTATAAAGGTACGTATAATAACAAAATAACAAAATAAAGTAAAACTATATATAAACACTATAGTAGATTATAATATAGACCTTTACATTTTCATTTGTTTCCTAATAAGACTAAACTACTAAACTAATAAGACAATTATAATACCCATAGCCAACGCCCCACACGTACATTGGATTTTACTACTGTACGTATTTTCTTTGAAAATACCTCAAACATCAAAAAAACCCACTGAAAAATATGAAAGTTTTCCGGGTTTTTAGGCAGTGCTAAATCGCTGGTTAATTTGCTGGAAAAATAACGAAGAGAGATGAACATTTTCAGAAAATGCCTGCAAATTTGTATAAATTATGAACTATATTATGAAGGACATCATTTTTAAGCGATATAATTTTGAAATCCACTTAAAATGAAATTGTATTATATTTACCTACTTTGATCTTGTAAAAAAAAATTCAAATACTATAGTATATACTATTATTATTATCGGCCTCCAAAACTAGGGAGATCTCTTGTCACACGTCTGTATAAGTAAATATTCTGTACAAATATATTTATTTATAATATTTTTATTACCACTTTTTTTTTTTTTTCAAAACACTACTATATAGACTATATATTGCATGACAACGGAAAATTCCATAACTAAGACCCTCCTCGTCCGATAGCTTAGCTTGGTAAGATATCTATATGCAAACATATATGTATAAATGACGTGTTTTCACCTGCAGCATAATAAAGCGAAAAGTGACTATTTTATTTGTATTTTATAAAATAATATTATAAATTCTATTTCGACCACTTAAAACGTAATTTATTACTCAATTTTCCCATATTTTTTATTACTACACTGTACAACATTTTGCATGTCAATATATACTATATAAATATACCTATAACCTATATATTTTAGCTTTACTAGTTTTTTCCGAGTTGGCATATTTCATGAAAATGTCTCGTGTGACCGAAAATAATTTATATTGTCTCGATCACGTAAACTCGCTATAAAGGTTTAGAATAAACCATAATATTATTATTAGTTATTGGGTACACGTTTTGTTTATCTTTTTTTTTTTTACGAAAATGCACACGTGTTCGGTCTTTAATTGGTTATGATGTCCTAAAATGTCCATACGAACAATGATCAAAAAATCCAAAATGATATTTATTATTTTTATAATAACTACGTAATTGAAGTTTACCCCATTTTTACATTTTGTTCTTCAGACCCGAAAGACAGTAAATATTTTGAAGATTTTCCCGAAGCTAACAAATATTATGTTGTAACTTGTAACCTATTTTAATATTGTATAATATAATATTTTTATACAAATATATTTTATAAGTAGGTATTCAGCTGATTATTACCTGAACTCGAAAATAAGTTATTTAAAGTGCATAGTGAAAATACATTGCATTTTGGGAATAATGTGTGTACGAACGTCCAAATTTCAACATGCGTTTTGCAACGTCATGCATATACAATTATTTCCGACTGCTAAATGAATTTTTGATGATCAGACGAGGCGTTTACATAGGGATAGGTACTGATCATTACTAGCGCCGCACGAGGTCGTAATAAAAATAATACTATGTGTAATTGAAAATTATTTTTATTTTTTTTTTTTTTAGAAATTCCCCCGGTTTTTGGAATTTTTTTTTCATTCGGAAACCCATGATTTTTAAATATATAATTACAAAATTACATATATATAGGTATATTGGTACAGTGGGTATGGTTGAATGGTTGTCGATTTTTTTATATTTATTTTATATTATACCAAACTTTATTTAGTATCGTTTTTCGAATGATTTATCACAAGTTCATATTACTTTCAAATTTAAAATAATAATAATAATAACAATACACTATCTATAAAGAAAGTGCCGTAGGAACTGCGGTGCGGGCGGTTCACTGCACCGGAGCCCCACACTTCAAGTTATTTAAGGGAGCCAATGCCCAAATATCATTAATTAATATATATACATTGTTACGATCACGCACGTGAACTATATATATAAAATCCAAACGATTAAATAATAATATCCATATAGGAAATGAAAATATTATTTAAATTATATTATAACGCAAAATCTATAATAATGAAAAAAAAAAAAAAAACCTATTATATAGAAAACCGATATTTTTTGTACAAAGATAAACCCACGGACTTAGACGAGCAGGTCCAAGGTTATCCGCACAAAAAAACCATATATAATGAAAATAATGATATATATATCAACGTATATAAAAACATCATTATCGACGGATGCGAGAGCTAAGATAACATGGACACTCGTTACACATTGTTCATGAGATAAATATGGATATATAATATATATAATATATATATATATATATATATGTATATGTATGTATGTATATATGTTACGTGTATATAATATAGTATGGGTTATATACAATAGGTTGGCACTTGTATTCGACAGACGGCCCTGCAGACGGTCCTCTATAGTAGTAGTCCTCTTTTCACCACTACACAATTTCAAATAATCGTGATCGCGTGATACACTCGTCGTAGCTGCATTTTTTTCCGTATTATTTAAAATATTTGTACTTTGAAAATTTCATATTTAACTGTGAATTGTATAAAAGTTTTAATTAATAAAATCACACTCGTACGACCAAATTATATTGTCAATTATTACAATATAATATTACTTCGAGTTACTTCGTGGTTATATATTTTTCTAAGTTCAATTATATAGAACTTAGAACTATAGAACTTTCAAGTTCATTGACCTTTTCGCACGCTATAATATCTATAAAATGTTACATAAAAGTTTTAGATTCTGAGAGGTGCAAAGGATCTCTATTGGTTTAACGATGTTTATTAAAAAAATTTTCTGAAAACAACTTTTTGGGCCGGAGTTTTATAGGGTAAAAAGTTAATAGCGATTTCGTTCTTCATCATATAATACTTTTGAAAACGAATTGTTTTATTTTTCCAGTAATTTTGTAATCGTAGAATGACTGTTATGTGTTAGCAGTTATAGTAGGTAGGTATATTAGAATGAGTTTTTCTGATATTCTAACGGCATTATATTATTCTTAATACAAGTAAACAAGTAACTGTAGCCTGTACAGAAAATAATGACTTCTCAAAATTATATTTAACTAAATCATATTTCTTAAGAACGATAAAAAAAAAAATACTTAGATAGCAGCAAAGATGAACATTAACTTTAGTTAAAAAGTTAATTTTTTTCGAGTTTTATTCGACCAGTCAATTAATTTTTTCATTAACTAATTATCTTACTTTCTTTAAATTATCATTAGTATACCTTAGTCTTTACTCATTAATTTTTATAATCATTCAGTTAATTGTACATATACCTGTAAAAGGAGAAATTATTACTAATCCATATTTTAGTATTAATAGTATTATTAGTACAAAGGTAACCAAATAAGTATCTAATAGGTACTTGTATTAAAAAAAAAAAAAAAAGTAAATACATAGTAGGAAAGTTTATTGTTTAATAAATGTAGAAAAAATCTCTAGATTTGGGTCTTAAATATTAAATAAAAAATAAAAAATGAACTTTTTATTTTGAGTTAAGTTATAATTTTATCGATGTTCACTGAAGGCATTTAAGCTAACTTAACTCAACTTATCATTAACTTACTCGCACCTTTAGATAGAGCAGTATTACTATACTACCTACTATTCTTCACATTGAAAGATCAAAAATATAATACCTAAATATATAAAATATAAATACTAATATAATATGTTTATTGTTTTCACAAAATAGTGTACGATGTGTAGACACCATGTCTTATACATTTTTTTATGCTGTAATTTTCAAGGTCAGTGATTGTGAGTTGGTTGAATATGGTAAATGGGCCCAAAATTGAACTTTGCGCCAGGGCTCGATAACTTATAACTACGACACCAAAGACCGTATAAGGACTATCTTCCACCATCTGTGTCTGAGCGACTTTGATTTCCTTAATAATTTGTCATTTGAGCTACGATTTTCCAAATGTGTTATATAATAGTATCTACGCGTATTATAAACAATATAGTATTTGAACGATATTGTAAAATATCTACGAGTTTGCTCCGTGAATAATTATTTAAAGGCTTGCCAATGAGACTCCGTCATTTCTCTCTTGGCCTAGCATTTTCTTTTTTGCTTAAATTGTAATTTTTATGTAATTTTTGTTTTTGTTTTGTTTTGTTTTGTTTTGTATACCTATGCTTACGTATATCTACGCTCTTGTATAAATTGAGCTCACGCCCGTAAAAATAAATAAATAAATAAATAAATTACCATTCTCTCGTAGGTATATATGGACGAAATAATACAAATTGTATAATACATTTGTACGAAAATCCCTTTGAGTTTAAGATAATACAATAGGTACACTATAAGCCGATATACCAACACGTCTAATATGAATATTGTGTAAGTATGTGCATCATATTACCCGTTGTGCCGTGCCGTAACGAAACGATAAAAGTAATAAAACTGTCATCATAAAATGTAAATTCGAAGACGCGAAAAATAATATCGGACGAGATTGCAATAAAGTTCGTCTCTGGCATACTTAACGAGTAAAAGTCATCGCAGACACGTCAGAGTGGGCATATGAATAGGTACGGGTACGGCAAAAGCAAAACACGTAGGTACTCGAGATTATAATATTATTATTGTTCTTGCGAATTACTTTTAATTCGCAGTTTTAATCAACCACTCGACCATCTTTATAATATGTGTACCCAGAGGTGGATTTGGGGAGGGACGCAGGGGGACGGAGCTACTCTTCATTTTTTTCATGTTTAACAGCGTACCCCTTAATTTATTTATCAAGGAACGCAAGGAACGCAGGTTTGTTTTAATTTTTATT